>JZKD02S0520759.1:833759-900356 GCA_000966675.3 Picea glauca | reverse complement strand
GGTTCAGTAAGGTTATTGGGTTTAAGATTTCATATTAAACATAGCGAGACCTTGTGGGCATTAATGACATGGTGAGTGGTCGTGGTATCGGTTTACGGCTTTAGTGATGTGACAACTGAGGAAGTAAGTACATAGGTGTGTTGTCACATACCCACTATGCAAATCAAACTTTTTCGTTGATTTCTCAATAATCAGAATCCCCGAAGTCCCACGGGGCTTAGCACAGGCTAGCTCTTTCCTTTTTCCACCTCCATGTGGTTGTAGTTCACGACTACGGACCAAATCAGCATGGTGTCTTTTCTCATTTCGCGACTCAGCGCTACTGGAGCGTCGAGTCGCTCGACTCTGCAAAACCCCGAAGCTTGGAACAACGAAGCGCCGAACCATGACGAGACTAGAGAGGGGCAAGTTTCTCTCTTGGGGTCCTGTCTATGTGACCCTATGCGGTGTCCACATGCTTGAGCCAGCCAAGAGCTTGTCGGCTTTTCACTATTCGGGGAATCGTGATACCTGACTTCTACATTTCCCCATTCAAATCCCCGAAAATTTTGAGGTCACCAAAGTTTCCCTCCAAAGGAAGACCAACGGCCGTAAGCCTCCCCTGATCCAATGGTATGGATCCTTTCGGGGTTTCGGTACTCGGGAGTTCGAAATGCAACGACTCCAAGACATCTTCGTCATTCAAATCTCTGAATTCTGATATGGAAAGTCGTGTAAGAGATCGATGGCTCTTAGGAGCATGGATCCGATGGTCCACGGGATTTCGAGTATCAGGATTTCGTGACTCGCGAAGGCAAGGTTTCTTGCCTTTTTGAATCCCCGGATACCGAAACGCCGAAACGTCGACCGACAGCCACGTGTCCCTTCATTGGACGGTGATGACCCTCCACCAAGATCGACGGTCATGGCCCTTACATACGACCGCTACTCTTTCCACAACGGGAAATGCATACCCTTTCAGTTTTCGAGGTTTCGGGATCCTCGATGTCAAGGGTTCCCTATCTCTTGAATCCCCGATTTCCGATGAGCCAACTCCCCGTCTTTGGCCCTTAGCCCCTTCTAGCTAGATTCTTGGTCCATGTGACCACTATCCTCATGAACACAACCCTGTCTCCTATAGGGGTTTCGGACATCGCAATGTCGAACCGCAAGGACACCTTGTTCACGGGATTCCCAATATCCCGATCCCCGATTGTCCAACCTGAAGTCAGCTAGGCCCCAAAACAACGGAGCTTTCTCCCCCTAGTCGGGGTTTCGGACTTCGCGATTCCAAGTTGCAAGGACTTCTTGTCCATGGGATTCCCAATATCTCGATTCGCGATTTCCCGATTGACGATTCTCCTTTCGGGACTTTTCTTGGAGGCCTCGATCACTGCCACGCGTCCCCTCAAGATGGACGGTCCTAATCGCCTCTCGCTGTTTCGCGACTTCGAATGCTCCGGAAGTCTTGTCCTCAGGACTTGCGAAATGCCGAACTCTGATGCACCGATTTGTCCCAGATGTGGGTAGTCTCGTGACACGCGTCCGCTCCCAAACGAACGGTCCCGATCAAATCTCGTTGATTCGAGGTTCCTGGTGTCGAGTGACTCTCCTCACGTCCTCGATATCCCTGATATCCGCTCTGATGCCACTTTGTCAACTCGAATCCTTGGTATCCAAAATACCGATGGACTCTCGATCTCCGCCACGTGTCCTTTACGGATGGACGGTCTAGATCTATATCGGGATTTTTACCAAGGAGTGTCCCGATATTTTGTCATTAGGACTCTCGAAACCCCGAACTCCGAATCCCCGATACTGACTCCTCTCTCGTGACTTTCTCCCTTGTTCACGAGGGCTTAACCCTCATGCGCCTCCTAACGGACCCAATGGCTATCGGGTTCTCTAGCTAAGATCCAACGAATCAGATCAGTCCCACGCCGTGTATTCTCTCACTACTCTCTGGAGGGAAAAAGAAACCAATGATCCAGATACTCCCACAGACCTTGGGGATCTACGGTCCCGATTTTCCTTGCTATTCACGAAGCTAGAGGAAAAGGGGCAAGGTATGTAACGCCCTTATTTTTTTCATCAATCTAACGGTCGTGGATGACCCGGGGATCTTCTGACGGGATCTTGTCCGTCGATTGATACTTATCCCTATGCTGTTACTTCGGGTTTGTAAGAGGGTCATTCCTCCTCATACAGGGTTGTTAGGGATTTCACATTCAAGTCCTTTTTTCTAGGTTCTTGGTAAACCTTTCCCAGGAGAGAATCTCTGTGAAGATATCTATTCCGGGGCATTCCTGGAGACAGATAAGGGGAAGCAAATTCCTGAGAATGAACTGGAAGTCTGACTTGGTTCAACTTATGCATAATTAAATTCATTTATCAATCATAAGCCAATTCATTCATTTTATGTTATAAGCATATATCTACCCTTTCTTATCAAAACATTGCACAGACATTCTTTACTAAAATCGTTCACAATTTCACAGTTTATGAGCATATATGTCAGCATATGAATTTCAAGATGCAATATGTAAAACACTTCACAGAGATTCTTTACTAAAATCGTTCACAATTTCACAGTTTATGAGCACATATGTCAGCATATGAATTTCAAGATGCAATATGTAAAACACTTATCAGAAAGAACACCAGAAGTGAGTGCAACTGCTGAGAGGGGTGCTCGTTTCCACCCAACCGTAGGCATAGCGACTCCCAGCGGATTTACCACTAGCCACCCCCGCGCTGAGACCATGATGTTGTGAGACTACGTCTCTCTATCTGCCAATGACCAGGAGCAAAGGTTGCAATCCTTCCTCTCTTCTATCACTAACTCGGCGTAATGCTAGAGTTCCCCTCGCGTCTTCCCCCTCAATCGCTTCTACCTTATGCCTTATCCTCTTGCGAGGTTGTGTGTGGCGCGATTACCCTCGCGTCTGGTCAGGCCTGACGGCTCTACAGATGGGCGGTTCACCATCCCATCCCTCATTAAGCCATCCGCCTACCAGCCCGCGAGACATTAAATTCGGGGCCAGCGAGCCGCTTTTGGTTCTCCGGGCCAGTGGAGTCCAAATACGGTGTTAATTCTCGGTGGAAGTTAACGCCACCTTTCTAGGTGCCTTCCACCGCCATCGTGGTCTCTTTTTCTGCACATCCCCTCTTAGCAATCCTGCAATAAATTCAAAATGTTATTCACATTCATTGACCTTTTCCTCAAGGTCCATTTACATCACATATTCACATTTATGAGTTCGCCATAGTTCTTGGCCAGTCCAGTTATATTTACAAGCTGGGGGAAACAGGGTGTTACATGTGCCCAAACTATTTAAGATGTTAATGATGAGTTTTAGCATGATACATCGCTTGTTGGTCCTATTGGTAAGGAAGACCGAGAAGGAGATCATCACATTCTAATAGTGAGATGTCGCAAATCGCAGTGTCATGAAAAGGAAAAATAATGAAAGTGACAACACAACATCTAGTAATAGTAATGCAAGGACTTCCCTTCTCTACCCATCCAAGATGATAAGGATCGAGGTGTGGGGTTGTAGATGTTGGAATAAATAGTTTTGATATGAGATTATTTTTACTTCCATTGTCTAGAATGAGAGTGGCTAGTTCATTTTTAATTTGGAAGTTGTGAGTGAAGAGGGGAATGTTAGGGCGACCTGGTTTTGGTTTGGTCATGAGAATGAGAGAGGGGTCAACTTCGATGGGGTTTTCAAGGGAAATGGTCTTTGGGAGTTCGGTCAAATCTATTGAATTGACCTCGGACATCAAGGTATTAGTGTTATAGATGTTTTTAAGCACACGATAGTCCACAGAATGGTGGGAGTTGGTCTTGTGAAAGGTACACCAAACTGGATTTTTGGATGTGGAGGAAGAAGATAAATGAGGTTGCGGTTGGGAGTTTGGTGTAATAGTATTGGAGGGGTGATATGTGGGGAATCGGGTGCGAGGATATACATTTTTTTCTACGGCCAAGGCCCATAAGAAATCCTTGTCCAGAGAAGAACTGTAAAAAAGATCTAACTCCTGCCAAAGAGGTAACACTAAACCAAAATTGAACTTAATGATTAATACCTCATCTGGTTCACTAGTTGGATGTGCAACTTGCATAAGACATCGATCTATCCTTGAACTAACTGATTGGAAAGTTGATGGAGTTTTAACTACTTTGCGTGTCAATTATGAAGGTAGCCTGGAGGATAGAACAGTTTCATTAATCCCTTATACAAATTATCCTATGAAGTAATGTGGCCATTTTTCAAGGATGGTAGGGTACCGATATCGACAATCAATTGTGCATTGTCCAAGTGTGTGACCCACCAAGTTTGGGTGATTCCTTCTAGTTGAAGACTGGATATTTGCAATTTGGTGGCCACTTCCATCTGAGGAGAGTTTTTCAAATAAGTGGAGAGGATATGGATCTAGGAATTGACTATCTCTCCATTCATTTGGCCAACGAACTTGGGTAACTGAAATCTAGTGTCCAACTACATCGTCCTTGTAGGTCTTCGTTGTTGGATTCAAATCAGTTCTTGGAGAGCCAATGCCAAGTTTTCCACTAGACTTGACGTGTCTGCGCTGGATTCCTCATTGGAGGCTTCTCATCGAGGAGGATTATTTGAAAACACTGAATAAACCTTAAGGAGGGTGTGAGAGTAACCCTGAGAAGGGTGAAATTAATGCTTTGATCAAAAGCATGAGAAAAAGTATGAAGACCCCAAAAAAATTGAATTTGGTGGATTAAGTTCTTCGTCCCAAGGACAAAACTTGTTGATTCAGACCCCCCTTCACTCCTAAGAGTTTCGTGACCTCCCAGTCAAGCATATTAATATCCTAAGATGAATTATCTCTTTCGGGACTTCAGTAGTCCCTGGAAAGAATTACACAGACCCATTTTTCCCTTTAGGTGCAAGTCTTATGGAACCCGTGGCCCCCTTTCTTTAGAGCTTTTATAAACTTGAAATTTTTGCACAAGCTCCTTCCGCTAGCCCCTCTTTTCATGTGACCTCGAGTTGTGACCTGAGGATTAACCTCCTGGGAACTTCACAACTTCAGGACTCTAAACAGGACCAAATCTACCGTCCACATCCCCCTTCGTAACCAACGGTTGATATCTACTCTAGGACTCCAGCATTCAGGAGTCCCAGACTCTCACACAACCTTTTCTCCCAAAGTACTTTGTACCAAGAGTTCCAAAGAAAATGCCACGCATCCGCTTAAATAAATTACTTAGGTCCACTTCAGGACATCAGAGTTCGAGAGCTTCGGACGTTCCTGCATCCTTTTCTCTCGAAGCATTTTCTTTTGGAGTTAAGGATCATGTGCCACCCATCCTTCTCATTCGACAGTGGGTATCCACTTTAGGTGACCCTCTACTCTACGTTGATTTATCCTCTCTTACAAAGTACGCGATATGCTGACATGTGTCTCCCGCAGATCAACGACTATAAATCACTTCGGCTATTCTGGATCTAGGAGTTTCAACCTCTCCACACTCGCTTTCTCTTGGAGTGCTTTCACCCGAAGTCAATGATCTGTTGATGCATGTCTCCCACAGATCGACGACTACAAATCACTTCGGCTATTCGGGCTTCGGGAGTTTCAACCTCTCCACACTCGCTTTCTCCTGGAGTGCTTTCACCAGAAGTCTACGATCTTTCGACGCGTGTCTCCCACATATCGACGGCTAAAAATCACTTCGATTATTCGGGCTTTGTGATTTTTGGCCACTCCACCCTTGTTTTCTCCCATGTTTCTTTCACCTTGAGTCCAAAGATTTCCGCCAAGTGTCCTCCCTCGGATCGACAACACATAAGGACTATGTTACTCCGCTGATTTCCAAAGGAATTCATGACTAAATGCCTCGCAACTTTTCCAGATCTAACGGTCTGGGTTGACGTCGCTTCCTCTTGAAGAGATCCTAGTCGTTAACTCGTTAAACCTTAAAAGCTTCCCCCCCTTTGAATATTTATTCCCGCTATTTATCCTGAGATTCGTTTCTTGAACCTCTTACTCCTTAGATGGTTTCTTCGACACTTAGTCAACTTTTAGATCTGTGCACTCCTTGCAATAGATCTTCGTTCCCCTTCACAAGAAAACTCAAGCTATTCCTCCTGAGTTTCTTGAGTCAAAGACTCTGTCGATGCATACCTTGCATATAGTATGCACACTTTTCATATGAAAGTTTCATGCAATCTCTTCTAAGCTTTGAGTCAAAAGGATCTGTTAAATGCACTCCTTGCATAAGCTCAAGGAAGAGAAACAATTGAAAATTATTAAACACTTCATGGATTTATTCACTCATAGTATAACTCATGTGTTCACAAAAACATATAATAACAAAGAATACTTACACAACAATGCTTCCATGCATTTGGATCAATAACCCTCTGTTATATTCATTCAAATGTAAATGGCTACAACTGATACAAGCAAATAACAACTAACTCAACAAATACTAATATTCCACTATAAATGTTCAACAACATTATGTTTGCAACATCAGATTCAACAGCCTCCTTCAGACACATAAGCATTTATTTATACAAGAGGACTCTTAGGATTTCCTCCAGCTACCTATCCTATCAAATTAAAAGCATTCAACTATTAAGCCGTTGTTACAATGAATTTTTTGAGATATGAAGATAGGGTTGGATGCTCCAGATCTGCATTGCAGTTAGTTTCATTTAAGGAAAATTGATCTCCTCCGATCTCACGCAATCATCCAGTATTTGTTCATTAAATATTTCTTTAACTTGCAATACAAAAAATATTTCCCCAGGATACACCAACAGTTCAAAGTTTAAAAAAAATCAAAAGGCATGCTATACGTTGTGCTCGACGTGTTGTCCATGTGTGCTTTGTTGACGATGTTCCTCTGGGAAAAAATTCATGGAATCATGTCCATGAGCTCCTGCATTGAATTTCCATGTCTCTAGATATCAGCTTCATTTACCCAACTGGCATCTTCAATTGCATCTCCCTTCCATTTTACCAAATATTCAAAATATGTCTTTCTCCTGCTCTTCTTACCAATCTTTTGATCAATGATATTCTCCATCTATGGCTCTTTTTCTATAGGCATCTTCTTCTCCCACTGAATATTCTCCTAATATTATGATCTTTTTGTTCCATCTTCCCTGTAAGTATACAGGTTTGAAATGTTAAATATGGGTGATATACCCACATCCCATGGCATCTCTAACTCATAGGTATTGGTACCAAACTTTCTTAGGATTTTGCATGGTCCAATCTTCTTCAGCTTCAGCTTGTTATATGTTCCCCTTGGTAACTTTTCCTTTCTTAGGTGTGCTAAGAATTGATATCCAAATTCAAACTAAAATTCTCTCCTATATTGATCAACCCTTCATTTATATTCTATATTTCTACTCTGCAACTTCTCCTTGATCTGATTATGAAGATTTTGCATTTCTACAATGAATTATTCAGATCCAACACTTTTGAATTCACTCTACTCTAGATATCGAAATTATGATACTAATCTTAGATTCAGTCCATACACTATCTGAAATGGGATTTTTCCTGTACTTCTGTTTGGTGAGTCATTATGTGCAAACTCTACCTATGGTAGGATTTGATCCCACTGGCTACGATGTTCAGTGACCAAACTTATCAGCAAATATTCTAAAATCCTATTTACCACATCAATTTGTTCATCTGTCTGTGGGTGATATGTTGAACTAAAAGACAGTTTTGTCCCCAAATTGTTCCATAATGTTCTCCAGAAATTACCAAGAAATTTAGTGTCTCTGTCTGAGACAATGGTCCTCGGCAATCCATGAAGTCTCACAACTTCCTTGAAAAATAAATTTGCAACATGTGTTTCATCAATAGTCTTCTAGCATGGGATAAAGTGTGCCATATTTGAGAATATATCAACCACAACAAATATGGAATCACTTCCCTGTCGGGTTCTCAGAAATCCCAAACAAAATCCATGCTTATTACATCCCAAGGGCTATCTGGAATAGGAAATGGATGATACAATCCAGTGATCTATTTATTTCCTTTTGCATACTGGCAAATCTTACATTTTTTCACAAACTTCTTCACCTCTTCTCTCATACCTGGCCAATAGTATGAATTGTTCAACTATGCAAATGTCTTGTCATGGACGAAATGTCCTCCTAGACCTCCACTGTGTTTTTCCTTCAACAAATTTTCTCTCATCGAGCACCTTAGTATGCACAATTGGAAACATTTAAACAACAATCCATCTTGAATCATATACTTTGTCCATTTTCTTTTATCCCTGAGTACAGTATTTTCACATGCTTCATATATATGCTTCCTTAAAATCTTGATCATCACAATACATATCCTTAAGGTGTTCAAACCCCAAGGTCTTCACTTGAAATTCCTGTAGAATCAAACATCTCATGCTCAATGCATCAACAACTTTTTTAGCATTACCAGAAATATGTTTAATGACAAAAGTGAAAATTTTCATAAATTCTATCCACTTAGCATGTCTTTGGTTAAACTTCACTTGTTTGGTTATGAATTGTAAAGCTTGATTATCGCTATACAAGACAAATTCCTTTGGAACAAGATAGTGCCTCCACTTCTTCAAATCTTGAATTATGGAATAAAATTATTTATCATATGTGGAGTACTTCCTCTTAGTATCATTCAACTTCTCACTTAAATATGCAACCGGCCTATTATCTTGGCTCAAGACCGCTCCAATTTCAACTCCACTTGCATCACATCTCACTTGAAATGTCTTATCGAAATTTGGTAAGACTAGAATTGGTTGTTCTCTTATCTTCTCCTTCAATATATTGAATCTCATCTCGGCCTATTCTGTCCATTTGAAAGAATTGTGTCTTTTCTTCACCGTGTCCATAATTTTTTCACAAATTCCACTCAAATTTCTAATGAACTTCCTATAGAAACTTGCTAATCCATGGAATATTATCACCTCAAATATATTCCTTGGTGATGGCCATTATTTGATTTATTTTTCCTTCTCTGGATCGATCTTCAATTCATTTGAAGAGATCACAAAACCAAACTATGTGAGTTATGTTTTCATGAAAGAGGATTTCTTTATATTAATCAACAAATTCTCCTGCTATAGTCTCCTCATCACTAATATTAGATGTCTAAAATTCTCCTCTTTAGTCTTGCTAAAGACTAGTATATCATCCAGATATACGATCACAAACTTACCAATGAAATCTTTCAATACTTCATTCATCAATCTCATAAAAGTACTCGGGGCATTTGTTAAGACAAATGGCATAACAAGCCACTCATACAATCCTTTATTTGTCTTAAAGGATATTTTCCACTCATCACCTTCTCTCATTCTTGTGATATCCACTTTTCAAATCTATCTTTGAAAAAAAAATTGCTCCACTTAAGAAATACATTAAGTCATCCATTCTTGGAAAAGGGAATCTGCACATGATCGTGATCTTGTTTATGGATCTTGAGTTTGTACACATTCTCCATCCTCCATCCTTCTTTGGACACAACATAGTTGGTATTGTGCATGTGCTCAAGATTTCTCTGACCAAAACCTTGTCTAATAAGTCCTAGACTTGTTTCTTTACCTCCTCATTCTCTTGAGGTGTCAATCTATATGTTTCTTTGTTTGGAAGACTTGCTCCTGGTATAAAATCAATATGATGGTTGATACTTCTAATGGGTGGAAATGAGTTAGGAAACTCATCCACTACTATGTCAGCAAAATTCTCCAACAACTTCTGAAATTCCTCAGGAAAATCATCCATAAAAGTACTTGTAAGGACAAATCTGGGTTTCCTCACTAGAACAAACTGCATCTCATGTTCCTTCTTGACCTCACTCGGGATTTCCTTCCTACTCATGAGAAGTATGCTTGTGTTGGCTTCTTCCTTTACTTTCTTCTCTTCTATTGGAAGCAACATGTCTGTTCTACCATTCTTTTCCAAAGTGTAAGTATTTTTTCTCCCATCATGAATGAAATTCCTATCAAACTTCCATTGTCTTCCCAACAAAATAGGACAGACATCCATGGGAATTACATCACACATAATCTCATCTCTATATCCCCCTATTGTAAATTCAACAAGGCATTGTTTAGTTACCATTACCTGGTGTCCTTTTTGCAACCATGAGACCTTATATGGATTTAGGTGTGCAGTTATATCCAACTCCAATTTCTCCACCATCTCTATGGATACTAAGTTATCAATGCTCCCACTATCAATTATCACCTTGCATACTCTGTCTTTAGTCTTGCAAGTTGTAATGTCCCTTTCCAAATAGGAGCTCCAGAGAGGAGGTTTAATGGTCTAAACCACCCTATTAGACTATAGCCAGGGCCAAAGAGGGGTAAACAGGGTTACTAGAGGTCACTCCAGTCACAGGTGTTATATTCAGAAAGTGACATTGAGCTAAAAAGGGTTAAAAACTCTTTTAAGTCATTATGAGCTAAAAATACAAGTCAACAGTGAATTAGGGTTTCAACAATGATTTAGGGTTTTGGAAATCAACAGTGAATTAGGGTTTCAGCATGATTTAGATTTTTGGAAATCTATAAAGGAAGGGTCAACGACCTAATTCATCATTATGCATATTATGACTTGTCATTGAGGAGAAGAGGTGCATCTAAGGAGAGATAGTTCAGTGTATTCCAGGAGGAAGACACCAGTTGGTTGATTTCGGTGTTGAAAGAAACACCCTAGTCACTGGGAAGATCATCCAGGTCTTCCATCATTCTTCATTGATTCCGCAGTGCTTCCATATTCCGGGTATTATCTTTTAGTTGCTTATTTGTATTCCGACTAATATCCTTTTGTATTTTGATCTAGCCGAGTGTTGTTATTTTATTCATCCGCAGTTGCTTATTTGTATTCCGGATAAAATCCTTTGTCTGTTAATCTAGTCAAGTATTGTCAATTTATTCAGCCGCATTCGACCATTTTGTAATCCATAGAGATATCATAATACAAACTTTGCAGTCCTTTGTTGCGTTTATTATTTGTATGATCATTTACATGTTGTAAACCATTGATCCTACACACACATTAGCGGCGTTTCCTAGACTAGACAAGTCAAGAACATTACACAAGTTGTCTTGAATAGATTGTTCCTCTACACTGGATTTTCAATTTCTTGCTTTGGTTTTAAGAGAACCTTCCTCAACATTAGGGATTTTCCATCCTCTACACCTTATGCTTCAAAATTCCTTTTATGTGCTTATGAAATGTGAGATTCACCTCCTCCTTCTTTATTTCTCTCAGGACATTCCCAAGACATGTGTCATGTATTTCCACATGCATAACACCTTGTCTCTCCTCCTCTACTTCTTCCTCTTCCTCTAGAAGAATTTATCCCACCACTTTGTATCTCTAGGGAACTTCCTCCTCTTTATGAGTGACTATGTGTTTTCTCAGTCTTATTCTTGGTTTTATGTGCCTTGTCGTGGGAAACTCCCTTACCATTGTTTGGGCTTTTGCCTCTACTTCACTGACTCTTTTTTCTAGCCAACTTCTCCTCTGCCTTCAGTGCAATCTGATAAGCATGTTCCATTGTCCTCACTGTCATCATGTTGATTTCATCTTGGATTTCATGTCTCAATCCATTTATATATTTGGAAACTTTTTCTTCATCTTTCTCTCTTTGTCTAGTCTTGATATTCAGCTTGTAGAACTCCTCTGTGTAATCTTTCACCATCATGCCCTTATGTCTCAGGCTCTACAACTTCCTGAACAGATTTATATGATAATCCTTGGGTATGAATTTAGCCTTCAGCTTGGCTACCATTCTGTCCCAATTATTTATCTTTTCCTTTCCTTTTCTCCTCCTATCAGCCTATAGTTCATCCCACCATAGTGTTGCATTTCCTTTTAGCCTGCTGACAACATGTCTCACCATCTTCTCCTCATCAACATATTCATAATCAAAGTAATTATCCATGGACCTTATCTAGTCCAGCAACTCATCAACATCCAAATTCCCTTCATACATTGGGATGTCTATCTTTGCTCTAGCTCCCAACTTCACAACAACTTTCAATAAGCATTCTTCAGTTGCGTCTTCCCCTGCAGCTTCTTCTTCAACCTATATCTCTTCACTTTCGGCATCACTGACGTCTACAACATCAGGTGCTCTCCTCTAGGTTACCTCCATCACCTCCAACCTAACGCAAAGCTCTCTCATTTCTCTTTCTACAACACAATTGGCTACAACTGGCTCCACGCATCTCCTCAGCGACATTGTGTTGACTGGATATCACACATATATTTCAACTTTGAATTCCTTTTCGGCTACCTGAAAATGAAATCAGGCTCTGATACCACTTCATGCAGACCCCCCTTCCTTGCTAAGTGTTCTACGACCTCCCGATCAAGGATCTTAATCTTCTGAGTTGAATTATCTCTTTCGGGACTTCAGTAGCCCCTGGAGAAAATTACACAGGCCCCTTTTTTCCTTTAGGCATAGGTCTTATAGAACCCGCGACCCCCTTTCTGTAGCGCTTTTATAAACTTGAAATTTGGGTGCTATCTCCTTCCTCTCGCCCCTCTTTGCATGTGACCTCGGGCTATGACCCGAGGCTTAACCTCCTGGGAAATTCACAACTTTGGGACTCTAAATGGGACCATATCTATGGTCCACATCCCCCTTCGCAACCAATGATTGATATCTACTTTGGGACTTCGACGTTCGGGAGTCCCAGATGCTCACACAATCTTTTCTTCCGAAGTACTCAGTACCCGAAATTCCAGATCAAGCGCCACATGGGCTCTTAAATCAATGTCTTAGGTCCACTTCAGGACATCGACGGTCGAGAGCTTCATATGTTGTTACAGTCTTTTCTCCCGGAGCATTTTCTTTCGGAGTTAAGGATCGTGTACCACACGTCCTTCTCGTTCGACGGGGGGAACCACTTCGGGAGACCCTCTACTCCACATTGCTTTCTCCTAGCTTCCGAAGTACGCAATCTACTGATGTGTTTCTCCCATAAATCGATGACTATAAATCACTTCGGCTATTCGGGCTTCAGGAGTTTCAACCTCTCCACACTCGCTTTCTCCCAGAGTTCTTTCACCCAAAGTCAACGATATTTCAATGCGTGTCTCCCATAGATCGATGGCTACAAGTCACTTCACCTATTCGAGCTTCAGGAGTTTCAACCTCTCCACACTTGCTTTTTCCTGGAGTTATTTCACCCTAAGTCAACGATCTGTCGACGCATGTCTCCCACAAATCGACGACTACAAATCACTTCGGCTATTTAGGCTTTGAGAGTTTCAACCTATCCACACTCGCTTTCTCTCGAAGTTCTTTCACCCAATGTCAACGATCTTTCGACGTGTGTCTCCCATATATCGACAACTACAAATCACTTCGACTATCCGGGCTTTGATAGTTTTGGCCACTCCACCCTTATTTTCTCCCCGAGTGCTTTCACCTAGAGTCCACGTATTTCTGCCATGTGTCCTCCCTCGAATCGACGACACAGATGGACTCTGTTACTCCGTAGATTTGCAAAGGAACTCATGGCTAGCTACCTTGCAAAGTTTCCAGATATGGCAGTCTATATTGACTTTGCTTCCTGCTAAATAAATCCTAGTCGTTAACTCGTTAAACCTTAAAAGCTTCTCCCCCTTTGAAGATTTATTCCCACGATTTATCTTGAGCTTCGTTTCTCAAACATCTTACTCCTTAGAGGGTTGCTTCGACACTTAGTCGACTTTCGGATTTGTGCACTCCTTGCAACAGATCTTCGCGCCCCTTCATGAGAAAAATCAAGCTATTCCTCCTGATATTTTTGAGTCAAAGACTCTGTCGACGCACTCCTTGCGTATGATATGCACACTCTTCATATGAAAGTTTCATGCAATCTCTTTTGAGTTTTGAGTCAAAAGACTGTGTTAAATGCACTCCTTACATACAGTATCCACTCCTTGCATAATATCAAGGAAGAGAAACAATTGAAACTTATTCAACACTTCATAGATTCATTCATTCACAGTATAACTCATGCGTTCATAGAAACATATAATAACAGAGAATAGTTACACAACAATGCTTCCATGCATTTGTATCAATATCCCTCTGTTATATCCATTCAAATGTAAATGGCTACAACTGATACAAGAAAATAACAACTAACTCAGCAAATACTAATATGCCAGTATAAAATGTTCAACAATATCATGTTCGCAACATCATATTCAACATCCTCCTTCAGGAGCATAAGCATCTATTTATACAATAGGAATCTTAGGGTCTCCTCCAGCTACCTATCCTATCAAATTAAAAGCATTCAACTACTAATGCTATGTTACAATGAATTTTCTGAGATATACAGATAGGGGCGGATGCTCCAGATCTGCATTGCAGTCAGTTTCATTTAAGGAAAAATGATCTCCTCTAATATCACACAATCATCTAGTCTCTGTTCATTAAATCTTTCTTTAACTTGCAATACAATCAAAAAATATTTCCCCGGGATATGCCAACCGTTCAAAATTTAAAAACAATCAAAAGGCGTGCTATGTGCTGTGCACGTTTTGTTGTCCATGTGTGATTTGATTACGATGCTCCTGCATCACTTGCTCTCATACCATATGATCTATATGTGAGGGCAACTTCTACAAGGGAGACATGATTTTTATAAAAGGAGAATGCTAATTGAATTGAATGAGGAATGAACTATTAGCAAGAATGGGCGAATTAGATGGAGGGTGCAATAATGAAGAAGAGGGAAAATCAAATTAGTGAATAGAGGGGGGAGCTACGCCTTCCTATAGAGAGATAAATACGTCTGGATTGTTTGCTACACTGGGAAAAATTTAACACTGTGTGTCTCCTCCTCTTCTTGAAGATGGATGCCTGGTTTACTCCTTCACGTTGCCAACAAATGAACTAAAGGAGGCTTGGCTTACATGCTGAGCAGAACAAGAGATGTGCACTAGTTCCTTTGGTGCACAATCTCTCTCAACACTCACTGAATAGGAAAACAAAAATGATCTCTCAATATTCTCAGAGAAAATGAAAATCGAATTACACACAAGAAAATAGACAATGTAAGATTCATCAAAACTTCATCAATTGTAATAGAGGATTGTATCCCTTCTTAAAGAATCAAGGAGATCTTCTACAAATGGTAAATGCTGCTTTATTCTTCTTCACTTCTCTATGTTGTTAGATTGGCAAGAGGAATTTCCCACAACGTTTACTAACACAACTAACTATTCACTAAAATAGACATCGCCATTATTTACTTAGACTAACAAATGCTTTATTACAATAAAAGACAGATTGATGTTGACAACGATCAAAAACATATCATAGCATTACTTCTCCTTCTCGCCTTTCTTGTTGCAAACGAATTGTACTCTATTGTGCACTTCCTAAGGAAGGTTAATGCCATTCCTTATTGGTCCACAATGATAGTCAACCGATAATATAAAAGATTCCTAGTGCCAAATAATTGGTTATCACCATAGATAATAGAGAATATAGAAGATTCCCCGTGCTGGATAATTGGGTATCGCCCTCAAATCAGAGGGCTAGACCATTAAATGACTACTAAGAAATTGTTTTTTATCCACAACAGGCTATTCAATCGACCACAACACCTTATTTCATTTTATCCTTCAAAACTCCACTAAAACAGAAAATGCACAGATGCCTAATATTTGAACCATCTAAGACAAGGATCGAGTAGATAAATCAACTTTTACAATTTTTCACACATAAAGGACCATATTTAGGGTTTTGATATGAATAACCATTTGTGTATTCATGGTGATATCCATCACCAAGATATTAGAGTTCATGTTTAATTATGGACCCTTCTCCCACACCACAGTTGTAGAATATATGGCGAGTTTAATGAGATGGAATGGTTGTTATTGTTACAAATACTATGTGCATTTAATTTAATTTTCCCAGTATGTTGGTGGTTGTGTGGTATCATGGTCTTTTCCAAAACAATAGACCCCACAACCTTGATAAAATAGTTGTTGACCATATGGCAAGTTCAAAACAATAGGCCCCACAACCTTGACAGAAGAGTTGTTGACCATATGGAAAGTTCAATGAGATTCCCTTGTTGTTGTTGTTGGTATGGATGGTACTATAGTTTGAAACCTCTAGAGCACTAGTGTTGTTCCCCTCATATGGGAGAGAGAATTGATTTAGAGGACATTAAGATGGTGGCAAGAAAGCGGAAGTAATGATATTGAGGTTCCATTATTGTTCATTATATGAGAAGATCTCTGCAAAACGAACTAGCATTTCTTTGGCCATAGCATTGTTGCTTCCTTATAAATATGAATTACACTGCTAGCTACCCATTTCTCCTAGTGGCTCAAACATTCTTTCCTACATAATTAATCCATCATTTTTTCCATTTATCCTCCTACATCAGGGTTCATTCACTTAAAGTTCATTCAATTTGGTTTTATAACAATTTTCTATGGAGGATATGGAGTGTACAACAACTGATTTAAAGAGTCCCTAGTTGAGGAAGCTAGAAGATAGAGATTGTATATACCTGAAGATGTGACAATCCCATATTGCACTAGAATTAGATATGCATTGAAAGTGGGCTCCATAAAAAACTCATGTTTGTTCATGATGATCGTTATTGGGAATGGAAAAGCTTGTGGGTAAAATCACGCTCTCATTATTTGTACTAAGATACATGCCATTGGAGCTCATATAAGTGAAGGATGAAGAGTAATTTGGAATAGTTGTCGATTGAATATTTTTTTGCGTGAAGAGTAATTTGGCATAGTGGACGATTGAATAGCTTGTTGTGGTCATCTTCTAGATAACCAATTAGAAGACACCCACTATTTTGTGAATAGCCATTATTTGGTCTCCCTGTCTGATTTGAGGGAGATATTTTCAGTTAAGTGGATAAGATGATTTGAGCACTCCGACCGTTGTCAGTTAATTGGTGCATGTCTTTCTTAACATCTTGTTCTACGGCTGTTGTCTATTATGGGACATTGTCATCACGATGTCTTGGGGAGGGGTATACATGAGGATCACATTAGTGGAGGGAGAGTTGAGGGGATCTTGATCTGACTCTTAATGTGGTATTATCCATTCCAAAATCATTCAATTGAGTTTGAATCTGGGTATGCTCAAATAACTCTAGTGCAAATCGGGTAGGTAATCGAACTCTATTTTGACCTACTTTCTTGGTAGAAGATGAAGAAGAAGGACCTAGTTTTTCTCCACCAACTTTCTCATTCCTTTCATCTAGAATAAATAACTTCTCCCTTCTTTCCTTTCTCCCTTGTTCCATAAGCGAAGCAAGGTGAAAGTATCCAATTTGGAGGAAAGGAGCTGAAGTATCCATTCTAGACGAAAGGAATGAGCAAGTTCATTGGGAAGAATCAACTCCATCTTCATATTCTACCAAGAAAACACGTCAACATAGAGATATTTGCACCACATTTCTTTGAGTTGAACAAGAAAGTGGATTTCAAACATGATGGAATATGGAATGCTTAATCCAATAGTCAAAGTCGAATAAAGATCCCGACAAGTTTCCCTCTACTAATGAACTTCTCTTGAATACACCTCCCCAAGACATCATGATGAAACTACTGCTGAAGGAAGTGAGGGAGATAGAGGTCATAAAAGATAGGCACCACATAACGGAGTAAACAAGCCATAAATTATCTTGAGTGTGGTTCAACTATGTATTGCAACTTATCCACATAAATCAAAAGATGTCGACTTAGAATCTTATGTTGAGACCATTGAATGGTTGTTAAGAAAAAAATGATTATCTAGAAGACCGACAACACCTAATTCCACTTAAGCTTTCACTGATGCGAGCTTCAATGGCACGTATCTTTGTCAAGATAATGAGCCCATGATTTTCCTCACGGTATTCTCCATTCTTAGTCATGATCATTAGCATAATATTTTAGGACATTAAGAAAAAAGTTTTTTATGGAGCCCACTTTCAATGCAAATCTAATTTTAGTGCAATATGGGATTGTTCCATTTCATATATGTAAAATCTCTATCTACCATCTTACTCATTCAACTAGGGACTTTGCAAACCAATTGAAATATAGTCCATATCCTACACAACTAACTATTATACACCAAAAATTCAAGGTACTTTCCATCATGGACACCTGATGCATAGGAGTAATGGAAGCAAATGATAGATTAATGATGAAGGGAAGAACATTGGAACCTCCATGAGAAATGAGTAGTTTGCAGAATAATCCATATTTATACAAAACAAAAATAGCGCTATGGTAGGAAAAGGTCTCATTGGGCCTACAGAGAACTTCTCATATGCTGAAAACTTCTCATATGTTGAACAAGTATGGAACCCTAAAACCATTAGTGCCACTTCCATTCCATGTTATATTGTCCTCTAATTCAATTATCTACCCCATATGACTGGGAATCAACACTGGTACTTGAGAGGCTGAAAAGTAGACTACCATCAACACCAACGACAACATGAGGTGAATCACATTGAACTTGCCCTATGTTCAATGAATCTTCTATCAAGGTGGTGGGCTTAATGGTTTTGGCGATCGACATATTTCATCCATGAAAGAATAATCCGTAGGAAAAGCTATGGCTGAAGTGGCATATCCATCCATGAGTTTCCTCAATAAGGATAGGGGGTGGTGTTGAATTAATTAAATAAAATTACCAAGGACAAGTGTTTCTCATCACCTAGGCGCCTATGGGTGAGAAAGTGTCCAAAAGAGGTCTCTAGAAATTAATTTTATGAGAGATAAGATTAAATGTGACTTTTGCAATTTTGTGAGGCAAAATGAAAAGTTGTGACTCTTCAGTTTCCTCCACCAAGTCTAATTAGAGACTAAGGCTCCCTCATTCATTCATTCCAAGAGTTTGAGAGAGAAAGAGCTTGAGATAGTCGAGTTGGGAGAGAGACAACATGAGCAGTTTGTGGCACAAATTCCAATGCAGTTTCTGAGCACAAACATCAAGGAAAAGTACATTGCAGCACTGATACCATATTTTACATATTTCGGAGTATATAAATCAAGGAAAAGTACAACAACAACAACAACAGTGAGATCGTATTGTACATATTTCTGGGCACATAAATCGAGGAGCAATTTTGGCACTATTTTCTATGCTGAGTTTGTGCACGAAAAATGAGATAAGTGTGTGTATTAATTATTGAAGATGACTTTTGTAAATATCTCTCATTTCTATGAATAATAAAATCCTCCCTTCTCTCACTGGTTTTCCCCTTTGTGGGTTTTTCCAGGGTCTGAATTTGTAGACCAAATCTCTGTGTTGAATTTTTTGTGTGTGATTTATTTCTGGTTAAAGTGTTGTAGTACACTTCTTGTGTTTCAGTTCTGAGAATTTAATTTCATGCTTACTAATTTGCAGCAGTAAATGTGCAATGTGGGTTGGGAATTTAACTATGTGTCTCAGTGAGACTTGAAACCGGTTGGGGTGTGAAATTTTTACATGGTATCAGAGCTGGTTAGAGAAGAAGAACAAAAATATTTCAGCCATTAAAGTCATAGATTTTTCTGAGAAGAGGAGGTACTTCACCTGACATATTTTTTTGGTGGACTTGAATTTTAGTTGAGAGGGTCATGGCCACCGGTTTGAGGGTTGGGGATAGATTGGATGGGGTTGTTAATTTCAGCCCATGGAAGGAGATAATCACACTGGTACTGCAGGAAAATGAGTTGTGGGGTATTGTGGAGAACACACAAATGAGTCCAATAACTGTGCCTACAGATGTTACTCTTTTGGAAACATACACCAAGAAGAATATCAAGGCCAAAATAATTATCCTTGATGGCATCAAGGACCATATGATTCCACATGTGTTTGGGAAATCCAATTCCTATGAGATGTGGGACTCCTTAACCAAGCTTTACCAGAGTTCCAATGAAAATAGGAAGATGGTGTAGAGGGAGAAACTAAAGGGTATCAAGATGACCAAAGCTGAAAATGTCACCACATATCTTACTAAAATTACTCAAGTAAGGGATGAGCTTGGATTTGTTGGGGAGGTTGTTGCTGACAGTGAACTTGTGAGGACTTCTTTGAATGGGGTGACCAAACAATGGACTGTCTTTGTTGAGGGCATTGTGGCAAGGGAGAATATTCCCAAGTGGGATCGTCTTTGGGATGACTTCATTCAAGAGGAAACTCAGACATGATATGTGGTTGGTATTCCATCCACTGGTAATGAGGAGGATAATGTGGCTCTTGCAGCTAAAGGAAAGAGAAATTCCAAGAAGGGTTACAAGGGAGGGAACAAGCATAAAGGTGAAGGGAAGAAAGACATGAGAAAATTCAAGTGCTTTGCTTGCCATTAGTTTGGGCACTATGCTAGCCAATGCCCTAAGAAGAAGAAGAAACAGGTTGTAGCTTCAGCGAAGGTGGAAGAGTTTACTCACAGGTTTGAGAAGGAGTATTCTTTGACTACTTGCCTCTCATCTAGAGCATCTTCCACTTGTATTTGGTACATTGACAGTGGTTCCTCCCACCATATAACATGAGTTCATGATTGCTTTACTAAGTTTGCAGTGATTGGAGACCAGGAGGTGGTACTTGGAGATGATTCAGTGGTTAGAGCAGTTGGGTGTGGGACTATAACATTTCATAGGGAGTCTCTACCTCCCATGTTGTTGAGAGATGTATTATATGTTCTGGGATTGAAGAAGAACTTGGTTTCAGTTTCCACTATTGAGGATATGGGGCATGATGTATTGTTCCATGATGGGAAGGTTCTCTTGTATCCTAATGGATCTCCAGTCACTTCGACCAAAGTGATTGGTATTCGACATGAAAAGTTGTACAATCTCATGTTTCAGCCTTCGAGATCATTGTTTCATTGCACCAACACCAAGTGACCTTTTTGAGTTATTTCATAGGAGGATGTCCCACTTGCATCATGGGGCACTGAGGATGTTGAGAGAGATTGTGTCTGAAGTTCCAGATTTCATTACAGAGCACCAGGAGGTGTGCAAGGGCTGTGCTCTTGGGAAGTACACCAAGACTATTTTTCCAAGCAGTGATAGTAGAGCAGCTGGTATCCTTGATATGATTCATACTGATGTGTGTGGTCCTATGTCTTCTGCATATTTTATCGGGTTCTTGTATTATGTCTCTTTCATTGATGAATTCTCACGGAAGTCTTAGATTTTCTTCATGAAGACCAAACGAAGGGTCTTCTAGTGGTTCCAAGAGTTCAAATCTCTTGTGGAGAATGAGACAGGGAGGAAAATTAGAGTGTTGATATCTGATAATGGGGGTGGGTATACCTCCAATGAGTTTAGAGACTTTTGTTCCTGAGAAAGCATCAGGAGAGAGTTCATAGTTCCACACACCCCACAACAGAATGGGGTGGCTAAGCGGAAGAACATGGCTATTGTTGGGACTACGAGATCCATGTTACATGATCATGGACTACCACTTTTTATTTGGGCTGAGGCTTGCAACACTGTAGTTTATCTACATAATAGGAGTCCACACAGAGTCTTGGGGGATAAGAATCCTAAGGAGGCTTTCTCTGGGAATAATATTGATGTTGGGCACTTTAGGATTTTTGGGTGCCTTACATATTCACATGTCCCTTCTAAGAAGAGGAAAAATCTAGAACCCATGATAGAGAAGGGGAACTTTGTTGGGTATAGCGAGACTTCAAAGGATTTCCGCATATGCATCCCTTCCTTGAGGAAGACAATTTTGAGAAGGGATGTGAGATTTGAGGAGTATGGAGCCTTTAGGAAGTCACAAGGGACTAAGAGGGGTGAGAAGTCGTCACCTCTGATTCAGGTAAGTCCACAACAGACTTCAATGACATAGAGTTCAGGTCCACTTGTTTCAGTGACAACTGGACCACAGGTTACATGGCCACATATGTCACGATCACATGTTACTGGTCCATAGATTTCAGGATCGAGTTCTCCAAATTCTACTTCAGTTTCACATTCTTCAGGTGATGGGGTTGATCAAGGAGAGTCCCCTCCATGGGACACTAATTCAGAGAGGAGGAAGCCCAAGTGGCTTCAGGACACTTTGAGGGAGGCACATGGTTTAGTGGGGAATCCCAGGAATGCTGTGAGGGAGAGTAAACCTCCAAAGAGGTTTTGCAGCTATCTTGCGATGGTGAGTAGCATGAGAGAGTCTCAGCCTTCCAACATTGGGGAGGCATTTGATCGGGAGGTTTGAAGAGATTCCATGATGGAAGAGTACAATTCCATCCTGAAAAATTGATGTTTGGGAGGTGGTTCCTAGACCTGAGAGGAAGTCAGTGGTGAATTCCAAGTGGTTGTACAAAATCAAGTATGATGTTGATGGAAGAATTGATAAGTACAAGGATCGATTCATGGCTCGAGGCTTCTCACAGGTAGAGGGAGTTGATTATGATGATACCTTTTCTCCAGTAGCTAGATACATCTCGATCATGGTAGTGATCTCCATTGCAGCAAAGATGGGTTGGAAAATCCATTAGATGGATGTGAAGACCGCATTTCTGAATGGTGTCATTGAGGAGGAGGTTTATATTAAGTAGCCATGTGGATTTGAGGTGCACAGGAGTGATTATCATGTATGCAGACTGAAGAATTCATTTTATGGGATGAATCAAGCTCCTAGATCCTGATACTCCATGATAGACACATACTTGCAACATATGGGTTTCGTGAAGAGTGAGGCACATCCCAACTTGTACTTCATTGTGGTTGGAGGTTATCCTCTCATTCTTGTGCTATACGTGGATGATGTCTTTATTATAGGGGTGGAGAGACTCATAATTGGTTGCAAGGAGACCCTTGCTTCAAAATTCGATATGAAAGACATTGGGCTGATGCACTACATCTTGGGGTTGGAGGTTTTCTAGGAGGATTGACATATCTTTCTGGGATAGGGTCGATATGCAGACGAGATTCTGAGGATATTCTAGATGGAGGATTGTAAACCCATGCCCAAACCTATGACAATTAACTAGAAGGAGCTATATTCTTCTAAGACAGAGTTGGTTGATCCCACGTTGTATCATGAGTTGATTGGTTCGCTGATGTATCTGGTCAACACAAGACCAGATATTTGTTTTTTTGTTAACTCTCTTAGTCATTTCATGGTGGAGCCTCAGAGAGTACATTGGATTGCATCAAAACATGTGCTCAAGTACCTTAAGGTTATGATGGATTTTGGCTTGAACTATGAGAGAGGGGATGGGGTTCAGTTTATTGGTTATTCAGGTTTAGATTGGGCAGGATGTGTTAGTGAGAGGAAGAGTACCTCAGGGTGTTGCTTTGGACTGGGCTTAGCAGTGGTGTCTTGGTTCAGTCGGAAGAAAAATTTAGTGGCTTTAAGTTCTGCTGAGGCTGAGTACATTGCAGCCAGACAGGCTAGTTGTGAGGCCATAGGGCTTAGCAAGTTACTAGTTGGATTATTTGGTGTGGAGATGAGACCCACGATGATCTATTGTGGCAATAAAAGTTGCATTAAACTCTCTGATAATCCAGTTTTCCATGATAGGTCTAAACACATTGAGATTAGATATCATTTCATCCAGGACCATGTTCAGAGAGGAGCAGTTGAGCTACAGTATGTTTCCACCCGTGTGCAGATGGAGTACATCCTCACAAAACATTTCGAGAAAGGAAAGTTTGTGCCTTTCAGAGATAAGCTTAGGGTGCTGAGGACCACTTTCCTCAATAAGAGGGAGTGTTAAATTAATTAAATAAAAGTACCAAGGACAAGTTTTTCTCATCACCTAGGTGCCTAAGGGTGAGAAAGTGTCCAAAAGAGGTCTCTAGAAATTTATTTTATGAGAGATCAAATTAAATGTGACTTTTGGAATTTTGTGAGGGAAAATGAAAAGTCACGACTCTTCAGTTTCCTCCACCAAGTATACTTATAAACTAAGGTGCCCTCATTCATTCATTCCAAAATTTTGAGAGAGAAAGAGCTTGAGAGAGTCGAGTTGGGAGAGAGACCACATGAGCAGATTGTGGCATGAATTACAAGGAAGTTTATGAGCATATAAATTGAGGGGAAATACAATGCAACAGTGAGATCATATTGTACAGATTTATGAGTATATAAATGGAGGCAAAGTACAACAACATCAACAGTGAGACCGTATTGTACTAATTTATGGGCACATAAATCGAGGAGCAATTTTGGCACCATTTTCTATGATGAGTTAATGCACAAAAAACAAGATAAGTGTGTGTATTAATTATTGAAGATGGCAGTTGTAGATATCTCTCATTTATATGAATCATAAAATCCTCCCCTCTCTCACTGGTTTTCCCCTTTGTGGGTTTTTCCAGGTTCTGAATTTGTAAACCAAATCTCTGTGTTGAATTTTTTGTGTATGATTTATTTCTGGTTAAAATGTTGTAGTAGACTTCTTGTGTTTCAGTTCTTAGCATTTAATTTCATGCTTACTCATTTGCAGCAGTAAATGTGCAATGTGGGTTGGGAATTTAATTGTGTCTCAATAAAACTTGAAATCGATTGGGGTATGAAAGTTTTATAGATGGACCCTCTCCTTTTATATATAATGAAATTAGTGTCTCCTGATGATTAATATTTCACTTTCTGACGTATTAACCATGGCATAAACATAAATTTATGTCTTCATCATGTCATAAAAATAAATTTAAGTTTAAAGGGGATCGCTTATACACTTTTACAAATGACTTCATCTTTCCTTACATAGTGTATAAGTTGAGAAGGGGGTGGACCCTTCCCATGTGACATCGTATCCTCTTTTAACTCATCATATTTAAGTGATGTAAGTTTCCCTTTCTACCCTAGTTTAATATTTTTTATCAGAATTACAATAAAGAGGTATGGCTCTTGTACTGTAATTATATATTTTTTCTTTTGTCTTTTTCACCATGTAGAAAGGGGTGGCTACTTTATAATATTTTATTTTTTCTATTTTTACATATATATATATATATATATATATATATATATATATATATATATTTTCAGTTTGCATTAGAGTACAAAGAAGGGTGTGGTCTCACCACATTCAACATAAACCAACCATACTATGATCAAGCCTTTATATAAATATGCAAAGAACCATGGAGCTAGTATCCATCAACCAAAGATATATGTTCAAGAAGTGAACAATCAACACCAAGAAAATCCACAACATCAACATCGTGGATCGAAACCACAACATTGGATACATCACAACATGCTCAAATAAAAATGCTTCTCAATCCCAACATTATCGCCACAAGATACCTCTGAGAGAATTTCCACTCATGTGTATATGAGGAGCAACATCTGGCTCGTACTTGGGGACATGTACTCTCATGAGAAGAGTGCATGAGAATCCCATAAGCTTATCTTTGTACCTACAAGATAACTCTTTCAAGAAAATCTAGTGTAGATGGATTTTTTATGTCTAATCTCATCCAACTTATTAGGTCAAAATTTTACTTTAAACCCTGATGAGATAGATATAAAACCTCATCATAGTCTTTAAAAAGCATGATCTTCACATTTTTGGGGAAATGGACTTTCTCCCCAGGACGTCAAAATGTTACCACACAAACCAAAACCTTTTCTCAATGTCCCTCTCCTCTACACTTTAGGCTAAGATAAATGAAATCCTAACCAAGTGGGATTCCCTATGGATTACTAAGATTAATGTGTGTAATGGATAGTGAGAGTTCAAAGAAACTTTAGAACACAAATATCAATGGAGAAATTAAGATGGAATTTAGATGGTAGGGACTCGTGGATAAAAGGGAGATCAATTCCTTATATTAATGGGGTCATGTTTACATGTTTACATGAGAATGAAATTGTAGAAGGCTCACAAATATAGGGGGTTATCATGAACTCGTAATAAAAGGCTTGCTTGGGGAAATTTTTGGGTCCCATGGGAAATTTGATCTTAATTCTCATTTGCATTAATTTTCATGATATCTTTGAAAATGACACAACACTTTACCCTCATTTTGCATCTCAATGACAAGCGAGACAAGAAAATAAACAATATTTGAAAGTAAAATATTGCTTGCAAGATCTTTTAATGAACCAATATATAAAGTGTGAGGATTATTTCATATAATAGTACATTCCATCTTTTATACACCAATGAAACTTTGAAATAATAATAAATGTTCATAAGTTTATTTCAACATCATTTGAAAAGATATTGTAGCCAAAGGTTAGAACAATTCACTAAAGATTCTAGCACATCAAATGACAATCATTCATAAAGTACTTGAAATGAAGCATAAATGGAAAATATATGGTAGCTAAATGTTAGAATAGTTCACTACATATTATAGTCGATCAAATGACACTTATTTATAAACCACTTGAAATTATGTATAACAATAATAATTATTACCACACAAACCAATAGATTCAGGAAAATTCCCAAAGATGGGTATTAGCCTTGTTGAACTAGGAGGTTGGCCATTATCACCTCATCAAATATCCTCTACACTACAAGCTAGGGTAAATGGAATCATAACCAAGGGGGGATTCCCTATGGGTTGTTCATCCTAACGTGTGTAATGGATAGTGGGAGTATGAGGAAGCTTAACAACATAAATATAAATGGAGAAATTAAGTTGGAATTTAGATGATTGGGAGTGGTGGATAAAAGGGAGATTTGTTCCTTATATTGTTTGGGCAACGAGGTCATGTGAGTAATCTTAGAGGGCATTTCTAAAGAAAATTAGGTAGCAACATAAAATCATTCTATATGCAAAGTACACATCTAATTTGGTTGTTTGTTCTACAAGTAATATGGTGGATAGGGGCTATAGAAAATCCACTAAAAGAAAATTACAAAGGTGGCCGCTACCAAAGACTATCCACAAACATATATGATTTTAGGGGCTAAATTTCACAAATGGGCTAATTTTCCATGTTTTTTCCCAAAAATCGATTCGCTAATTTCCGTTTTTTCTAAAAACGATTCTCCCTAATTCCATAGAATAAAAATATATTACCTTAAAAATCACCAATATTTGATAGAAGCTATATTAAATCCTTAGAAATTTGAATATTTTTACAAAACTATCGCCAAACGTTTTACATTTTGTATATTAAGGACGAGTAAGATTAGCCCATGTTTCTACATTTTAATATAAATTTCCATCCTTAAAATTATCCTTGTCCACAAACACACCTAAGCAAGTGATCTAGAGTGTGTAATGTTCCTATTTTGAAAGTTAAATGATGCAAAAAGGTATAAGAGGGAGGAAAACCATTCCACCAGCACTTTCAAATTAAGATGAAACACCTTTCCTCCAATTAAGATGAAGAACTTTTCCTTGGCCTTTGACTTTCCTTTGACATCCATGCCGGTGCAAAAAAATTCCCAATTGTAGCACACAGAACTAATACCCATTCATAAGAAATAAATTATACATCACTCAATTACAAGGACAAAATAAAGTTAACAAATACTCCAATAACTTAGATCTTATTTTCTTTGACCTAATCCATATTGCAAATGGAGTGAGAAAATAAATATATAGATTTTATCTCTAACTCTTCATATGATAAAACATGATTTATTTTCTTATATCCACTTTTTACTACAAAAGATACAATAAAAACCAGTACTCATGGCCTTGGCATGCGCAATACCTGTCGTCGTATGAAGTTTGATAGCCATAAGATAAGAGCTTGAATTTTTTAGTACTAATTCTGCAAGATGGGCCCCCAACTTTTGACAATATATATAAAAAACCAAGAAATATTTATTACAATAACATTGGGGGAAGTGAAGGTAGCGATAAGACTTCAAAGTTTCCGGCCAATAAGATATTAGATAAATGAGATTTAAAATTTAAAATAAATAATTATTTTTTAAAACTTTGGATAAAGGGGTGTGTATTTTATGGTCAACCATGAACTAATAGAAAGTCAAGCCTAACTCAAAGCTATATACCATGCATATCGGTAGGTATAATAAGACTCAACAACTTGCTTGCTAAAAGTAGCAATAAGATTATTGACATCTCAACTTCCTTGAATAAAATGTTATAGGAAAATAAAATAACATTATCTCCTCTAAATAACTTCAACAACTTGGTAAAAAATAACAAATAAATGAAAATAGTTCCAACAACCATCTGAAATATCCAAAAGACTAATAATTCTCCAAGAATCTTTTCCAAAATAGTAATAAATAGTTAAATAGATCCAATTTTTCTCCTTAGTTAAATAGATTTAATACAGCCTGAGTGGGCCTAATGGTGAAGAACATGTGTTTCCTCTTAAGAGGTCATAGGGTCAAATCCAGAGGGGGATAGGGTATGTATACCTTCATAGACTTTACCAGTCAAATCGTTGGGCGAAGGGGGGTCCCTTGTCTCACAAACAAGGGAGTCTCATACACCAATTTGGTGTGCTGGCTTGACTGTGACCTTAAAAATAGATTATTATTATTATTATTATAACCCTAATGTGAACTAAATAATCATCCAAACTCTCTCTCTCTCTATATATAATTCCAATGGGGACTAAATTGACCATTCAAACTCAAAACAACTTTAATATAAAAAAATAGATCAATCTGTGGTTGATAGGTGTGCAACCAATGTCAAAGAAAATCCACCTTATATGACTCCCAAAATAAAATTAAGTGGTTATAGATCCACTTTTTGTCTTTTTAAAATAATAATAGCTTCCAACATCCTCATTAATATATATATAAAAGATTGGTCATTCAAACTTAATACATATTTAATGTAGATAAGTCAATCCACGTGTAATTTATAGGTGTGCACCTAATGCCAAAGGAACGTCACCACGTGTAATTTATAAATGTGCACCTAATGCCAAAGGAACTTCACGTGATATGGTTCACGACTCCAAAAGAAAATTAAAGAGTAACTCCATACAACATTTAAGATTCCACATTCTATGTTAATGAAGCTTATCCCACCCAAAACCTCAATTTACGGAGCTCCGTCCATGTATGCACGTGATCGACCCACATCAATTGCAATGAAAACTATGGAAAATATAACATGGAAACAAATATCTCAATCTCATCTATGATGAAAGGCTCACGTAGTAAAACTTAATGAGGTTCCACCTCAAATATGAAGTATGGTATCTCATTTAATATCTTTACATACCATTTCACAACTTTAAAATGTATGGCATTTTTCATCTGTTGGAATTTGGTGATAATGAATTCTTCTACAATTGGATTTTAGATCTTATTATTCAACGTTGGTTGTAACTAATTAGACCAAGTTACAATATGGATATGAACGTATTCAATAATCAGTTTTTTATGTGATTGTGTATAAATTGTTATAAATTCATGTATGCCCTTAGAGGCTATGAGTGAGATGAGTGGAGTGAGCCTGCCGTAACTCTTCATGCTATGAACAATAATAAAACCGATACTTTTTCTTGGTGGACGTAGCCCAACGATTGGGTGAACCACATTAATCCTCGTGTTTTATATCAATCATATGTTTGATCTGTTTATGTAATGTTTCCGCTGCATATTAGTTTTTGATTTGCTTGCTGCAAGGTTAACAAGTGGTATCAGAGCTCCAATTGGAGATCCGTGAGGCCAGGAGAACCATGGTTCAAGATTGCGAAGTGTGTGGAGGGTCCATGCACATTTGGTTTTTCAATTGACAATCTTCAAGGCGACGGGCATCAAATCGCGGAGGAGCAATGTTATCTATCATAGACATTGAGCAATGAATATTGTTTGTTGAGGAGAAAAAGTCAATTGCACTGTCTATGGAGAAAAAGAGAGGGTGCGTCGTTCTATAATCATTGTGGGTCTCTCCTGTTAGGGGGCGCGACAACAGACTGCTCACCCTTCACGCATGTTTGGTATTTGAAATCGTTGAGATCCAGCACGCGTAGAGGGCGCGACGAGGAAGGGAAAGAGATATGCGATACAGGTGAGATCGACACGATCTGCTCAAAGGGGCGACAAGGTCGCAGTCTGGTTTTGGTAGAGGGGGCGGTCTAATTTTTTTATTAGAAGGAGAGATGACATGGTCCACTCCTGTATAAATCCGTGAAGACCAAAGAGACCCTGTTTTGTCGAAAGGCACATCGATCTATTGAGATGGAAAGAACTTAGAGTGCCAAATTAGAAATCAGGAAGTTCAATGGCAAAAACAGTTTTGAGATCTAGAAGGTCCAGATGCACGATTTTCTCGTGCAACAAGGTGTGGTGAAGGCATTTTTGGCAAAATCAAAGAAAGCCGTGACCATTTTAGATGAAGAGTGGGAAGAGATCGATGCGAGAGCACTAAGTGCCATATGTCTTTGTTTGGCCGATGATGTTATGTTCAACATTGTTTTTTTTTGTAACTAGGGGAATCGGTAGCGGTGACAGTATCGTACTCGTGTGACACGTGGTCGAATCCTGTCCGCTGCCTTATAACCCCTAGGGAGAATCGCGCAACCCACAAGCATGTATCCAGATAAATAGGGGTGAGAATCAAACTTGAGACCTCATTTTTACATTTCCTTCCATTTACACGGCACATGCCAATCAGTCGACACCCCTGCGGACTATGTTCAACATTGTTACAGAGAGGACAACAACTGGTCTGTGGATGAAGCTGGAAAGCTTGTATATGATGAAATCCTTGACGAACATGATCTTCTTGAAAAGAAAATTGCATAGTTTGCGCATGAAGGAAGGTATGAATATAGTTGATCATTTAAATACTTTTAATACTCTTTTAGTCCATTTGACTAGCATGGGAGTGAAATTCGAATCCGAAGATAAGGCGATTACATTGTTGTGTTCTTTTCCCAAGTCATTGGATCACTTTGTTACCTCTATTAGTTTTTGTTGGTCCTTGACCAAGTTTTGAAGAATACTTGGTCATATTTGACCATTTTTGGGACTGCGATAGCTTGCCAAAGATGGAGCGCAACGCGAAGCAAGAAAGACCTATTTTTGGTCCCTTTTAGGGTTTTTGGGTTGATGTAAAGGGAAAGGGATGTCGGCCCGTGGGTTTACCCACGTTTAGGTCCATTTTGTAATCTATAAATAGATACTTAAGTAGTAGATATGATAGTTGAGTGAAAATAGTAGTACCTTTATGTGAGGTATAGCTAAAGGCTTAGTGCTAGTAGCTGGATCTGCATGATCGGATGTATATTGCAAGTGCTCTGTGCATGATTGTAAGGAGATAGGAAGGCTAAGTGAAAGTTGTTGTAGTCTTGTGTTGAAGTGCAAGGAAGAAGGATCTAGCGAGCTGCACAGATCTTCTGTCCTGTGCAAAGTAAGGGTCCCCAAAGCTCTGTGTTGTAACTACTTGACCGTGATAATATAAAGAAGAAGACTTTATGGACATAGCCCCAGGGTGGGGGTGAACCACGGTAACTCTGTGTAATGTGCTTTGTGCTTTGACCTAAGTGTTGTCTCCTTTTTGGCTAAGTGCTTGCTATGATTAAGTAGATCTAGTTATGTTCCGTGCTTATGATATATGAATGAATGTTAGATCTGATATATAAGATGCTTAGTGCTTGATTCGTTGAATCTAATCTATATTTCTACGGCTAAGTATTGAATCATATTTAGTCTAAGTATTCACTGCGATGCTCTGTGCCATCCGTGAAGTACCATAAGGGTTAAATATTGATGAATGATCTATGCTAAGTGCCCTGTAAATGATATAATCACAGATCAATATCCAAACTAGGTTGCAGACACCTGAGTCCTGAAACCACCCCTGCCTCTACCTTGGGTGAGACTTCATCTTCTTTGCAGGTGTTGCCGAAAGGGCTGATAGTTAGGGTTTTTTTGGTACGCTCATGAGTGTTGAAACCTGGGTCTGCCCCTGTGCCAACAAATGGTTCCGTTGCCGGGACTGGAACTGTGATTGCTGGGAACTAAAGAAGAAAAAGATTTATGCAAAATAAGCTCTGTACATAGATCTGTTTCCCTAGTGCACAATATTCTACTTGACCTACGAAGCTTTGTGCCAAGAAAGAAAGGTCAGATCTAAAGGAAAGAGATCAGATCTGCAAGAAAAGAGGTGGATACTGAAGAAAAGAAATAAGATATGAACGCTTTGTTCTCTAAGAAAAGTTAAAGTGGAAGTTTCTAAGTCAGATCTACAGAAAGAGGTAAGATCTGTAAAGCTATGTGCTCTAGTAAAGGTAAGAATAGTTCAAGTGCTCTATATAGGTAAGATAAGTGGAAATGTTTTTTGTTTTTGAAGCATGAATCTAGGTATGCTTGATAGATTGTGTACTAGCCTGAAAAATAGGGCATCGTTAGATGGAAGAACATTTCATAGATCTGATAAGAATAATGATAGCTATGTTATACCTATGCATAGAAAGAATTGTTGGACTAACAGATGGATGCAAGATCCTAGAAAAAAATTTTTGCAGGCTAGCTACCATGACCCTAGTGCCCAGTACATAAGAGGTTGGGGGTCATTTAAAAGAAAGAGGGGATTGACCCTATGTTACAGTTGCAAAAGACCAAGACATATTGATAAGGAAGGCCCTGGGAGAAGCCTTAGTTGCCTATGTTGTAAAGCTATGAACCATGAAGTATTATATTGCCCTAGAATGATTGTTAGACTTGAAAAACTGAATATGGAACAAGCAAACTCTGAAGGAGATCAAGAGACTAAAATTATGGAAGAATCAGAGATCATGTTACTGAAACTAAAATAAACCCTAGATGATCATAAGGATATCAGTTTGTCAGATATCTTCAAAGCAAAGGAGAAAATCAAAGTAAGAATAGGAGACTTTGACATTGACTGTGCTCTAGATGAGGGAGTGTCGATGAACATTATGACAGAAAGAACTTGGGAAACCCTAGGAAGGCCTGCTCTGGTCCCTTTGCTAGGAACCATTGGATTATTCAAAGGAAAAATGGTAACCCTATGTGGTAGAATTACCCAGATAGCTATGAGTACCCATGGAACTTCGACAGAGAAAGAATTTGAAGTCATTAGATTTATTGAGGACTGTGCCCCATTTCTAGCTTTGTTAGGAAAGATCTGGATTGAAAAAGACCAAGAACATGAAGCCCTAGAACAGAAGAAACAAGAACTCATGGAATTTATGACTAGAAGGATCGCCTACTTGATGGAGGAACAAGAGAATAGATCTTCATTTTTAAACACCAGGGACCTGGATGTCGAAGCTATAAGAGTGTTAGAGGAACCACAGAAGACTGAAATACCTAATCTATATGATGAAGGAGTATTACCCTTAGATCTAAAGAATGACCCTAAGCAGCGCGAAGTGACTACATCAAGAGAAGATAAGAATCATAATGGAAAAAGGATGACCGAGACTAAGCTCACTGGGAAACAGGCTAGGAAGCCAAGTAAGAAGAGGGCCAAAATCGGAAAGTTATAGAAGACTCCAGAGGAAACTTCGCAAAAGGAAAAATCACAAGAATTGAGCTTCACCGAGATATCAAAACAATGACATCTGGCACTTCGCCATGGCACAACAATATAGTTGTTGGATCGATATACCCGTTCCACTCCCGCCTCGAACGGATCGAAAAGCAATTATGGGTCCCCACTAAACCGTTGGACAACACTAGAATGGATAGAATGGAGTTAATGAAGGCCCCATATCTGTTGCAAGCAGACCATTGCTAAGTTTCCCTACTTAGTTTGTCACACCACGCATCGAGAATACTTTTTGCTAAGTGAGAATTTGAGCCCGAACCTTGAGATTAATTCACCCTGTGATCATTGACTTGTTCCCATACTGTTCATCGTAGTCTTAGAATTCATTTTCACACCTGAGCTAGTGGACCCAAGCTTGTATGTCAGACGAGCCCAGCACTATTGAGAAAGTATTTGAAGAAGTTTTGATTGACCTAATGGATGAGAGAGTCATGTCGGAGAGAAGGATGTCTGTCGGTGTGCAAGCATCATTGACAGGAGGAGTCCAAGATTCTCCCTCCACTGCTCGCGGTGTAGGACCTTCCAGAACCACGATCGAGACAAGAACAAAGCACAAAGACGATATTGCAAATGCCAATATGATCCCACGCATTTTGTTGGTTTACATACCACCTTTGAGCGGCAATATTAACCGCGACAGTGTATCCAGGGACTTTGAGTACACCCTGATCACCGTGTATCTTCCGAAAGGGGTGCGCGCAGTATGAGCTGACCAGGATAAGCTTGCAACACTGAAATTTAACGATTTTAACCTTGGAGATCGCAAAACCTACAACATGTTAGCTCTGCATAAATACTTAACCAAGACCAAAGGTAGAAATGCTAAGATTGTCCCACAGTCCTGGACTCAGAACCTCACGCAGTCCACACTGCTCAACGTAATGAAGATCCCTCACTTCGACAGACACCAGGAAGTCAATGCATACGTCAGGTTGTTGTTGTCTTGCTACCATGGAAGATACTTATGGTTGGACCGCCGTATCACTATGGTTCTGACTCTGATCAATTGAATCACAGGACTTAGCATGCAAGGCACTAACCCACATGATGTTTACCTAGGCAAGACCTCAGACCAAGCACTAGCACAGCGAATAAAAGAAACTTATGGCGATGTAGAGAAGGGTATGCGAGGCTACAAGGTAGCCTCTATCCAGAGTGGCACAGTGAGCCTTGCATGTCAGTCAATCATGGGAAAATTAGTTCATAAGAACATACCAACACAGGTGACTGGCTTCATAGTTGACCTCACAGGGAAGTGCGCCGAGGGACTATAGATGAATTGGGTGCAGTATCTTGTAAACCAGTTAGAAATGGATTGCAGAGGAGCGCAAGACCAAGGGTATGAGTTCCACTTTAGTTGGTTACTCATACTCATCGCCTTCATCGCTTGGGAGCTACCAGAGGGAGCCACTTTTCCGGAGATCGAACCTTTCGAACCTCTAGCTGCGAAGTTTTGTACATTGTGGTACTCCAACAACATGAAAAAGAAGTGGCAGTCAATGATGTCTTCCACACCTACTTCAACCAAATTAAGAATGCAATTCAGTCTACACCGTGAATCACCCCAAATGTACTTCATAGGTTTAAACCTTTGATCAAATTTAGCGTGGACCGCCACTTCACCTATATTACAGCGCTCGGTGACGAGCATAAACAACAACTCCAATCCTACTACAAATTGACAGAGGATGAATTGGAGGAGATTACCAAGGAATGGTCGAAATACCTCCTTGTTGTAGCGGACCCCGTAGACATGTCCGATGAGGAAATCCCTAAAGCTATGTCGGATACACCTGGGCCAAGCAGGACTAAGAAGGATGACGAAGTTGAAGATGTCCCTAGCACGTCCACGAAGACTACTTCGATCTCACATGTGCAGGGAGGTGATGGTGACGAGCTAGGCGGTACAGAAGTTGAGAAAAACATAGGCGAAGTTACTCCACCTAGAGAGGAGGAGGATCCCTCCATGAAAAGAAATATGACACCACCAAAACCCTCCTCCTGAAAGAAAGATAAGGCCACCCGGACCACGCTTAAAACTACCCTTACCCCGGATGACTTCGACTTCCTAATTTCTGCGTTGAACGATGTTTCACTCGAGCTCGCAGAAAAGCAAGAAGCAAATAAGGAAGAACTATTCAACCGAATCAAAGGCGAACTCAAAGAAGTGAAGCAGGCACTCCAGTCTAGCCAAGAAGTGTCTACAACACCCTTAACAAGCAAAACATCAAGAACAGGCGATGAGCCCACTCAATTGCACCAGATCGCTGATCAAGTCGAAGATCGCCTTCGACGAGCTCAAGAAGACACAACACAAGCTACCCAGGCTCTGATGCAAGAAAAAAAAGAACTTCTAGAACAACAAAAGTAGGCAGAATGGGAAAAACTTTCCCTGAAAGAGAAGTGGGATGAGGAAAAGGCACAATTGCTAGCAGAGCAACTTGAAGCTCAGGAAAGGGTTCACAAAGCACTACACTCTGTGACAGCCATAGAGGTGAAGATGGAAGATCGTCTCCCACAGCAGGTGACCCAAATGGAAGAAGTAATCCAACAACTCCAACAACACATCATAGATCTAGAGCTCCGCATCGTGCTCGATACCCCTCAGGAAATAAGAGATCTAAGAGAGGCCATTGCTCGAAGCGCAGTTGGTCGATTAAAAGACTTTGCTTTGAAATGCAAGCAGATGAGCGCTAGAAGTGCCCATACTTATGAAACCCTCGCAGAGAATCCAAAATTGCAGACATTGGAGGCACAACTCCAAGAAGAAAAGCAACATGCAGACATGCTACAGGCATAGATAAAGACTTTGACCCCGGTTGAAAGAATGAAGAGGTTCACAGAACAATGCACAGCCCAACAACAGGTACATACGCTACAAAGAAAAGTGATGGAAGTCTCCCAACGTCTTCAGTCGATCTAGGAAAAGGCATGTCAACTGTTCACTGAACTGGAAAGCTAGGAAACTGAACTTGAACAGGTTTTCATCAATGCAGAACAACTCTTGGAAGGACTGCTCAATGACATAGTGATCTAGGAATTTACTGAGTAAGAAGTTGTCGCACTGCAGTAGGTCGAAGAAGCTTGAGCCAAGATCAAGGCATTCGAGGTGGAATTGATCAGACCTGAGTGACTCGAGATGAGTCACAGGTGAGTGTTGGGGGCCTGTTGGTCCTTGACGAAGTTTTGAAGAATATATGGTCATATTTGACCGTTTTTGGGACTGTGACAACTTGCCAAAGATGGAGGGCAATGCGACGCAAGAAAGACCTATTTTTGGTCCCTTTTAGGGTTTTTGGGTTGATGTAAAGGGAAAGGGATGTCGCCCTGTGGGTTTACCTATGTTTAGGCCCATTTTGTAATCTATAAATAGATACTTAAGTAGTATATATGATAGTTGAGTGCAAATAGTAGTACCTCTATGTGAGGTATAGCTAAAGGCTTAGTGCTAGTAGTTGGATCTTCGTGATCAGATGTATATTGCAAGTGATTTGTGCATGATTGTAAGGAGATCGGAAGGATAAGTGCAAGTTGTTGTAGTCTTATGCTGAAGTGCAGGGAAGAAGGATCTAGCGAGCTGCGTAGATCTTATGTCCTGTGCGAAGTAAGGGTCCCTAAAGCTCTGTGTTGTAACTTCTTGACCGTGATAATATAAAGAAGAATACTTTGTGGACGTAGCCCCAGGGTGGGGGTGAACCATGGTAACTCTGTGTAATGTGCTCTGTGCTTTAACCTAAGTGTTGTCTCCTTTTTGGCTAAGTGCTTGCTGTGATTAAGTAGATCTAGTTATGTTCTGTGATTATGATATATGAATGAATGTTAGATCTGATATATAAGATTCTTAGTGCTTGATCTGTTGAATCTAATCTATATTTTTGCGGCTAAGTATTGAATCATCTTTAGTCTAAGTATTCACTGCGATGCTCTGTGCCATCTGCGAAGTACCATAAGGGTTAAATATTGATGAATGATCTATGCTAAGTGCCCTGTAAAAGATATAATCACATATCAATATCCCAGCTAGGTTGTAGACACCTGAGTCCTGCAACCACCCCTGCCTCTACCTCGGGTGAGACTTCATCTGCTTCACAGGTGTTTCCAAAAGGGCCGATAGTTAGGGTTTTGTTGGTACGCTCTTGAGCGTTGAACCCTGGGTCTGCCCCTGTGCCAACCGTTTCAGTTCAATAGAAGGTATTGACTTTGATGTTATTGTTGGAGCTTTACTGTCTGAGGAAATGAGGAAGAAATCCAATTTAGAGACCTCTACATTCGAGATGATGGTGGTCAGAGGAAGATGTAAATAAAGAGGACATTTTAAGAGGGATTTCTCTTGGTCAAATTTGAAGGGAAAGAAGAAGAAGCTTAAGTTCTGGTTTTGTGGCAAATTTGGACACCTGAAGAAGGATTGTTGGATGCGACAACACGCCTCCAAAGAAGACCCTCCAAAGGAGACGAAGGAAGAAAACACAACTGAAACAGGTTCAACAACAAGTTCAGGTATGGATGATGAAGTTTTAACAATTGGTATTTTTTCACGTTATGATCAACAATTTTTATTAGATTCTAGTGCTTCAAATCACAGGTGTCTTCATAGACACTGGTTTATTACTTACCAGTCTATAGATGATGGAATTGTTTACATTGGAAATGATATATCATGTAAATTTGTGGGAATTGGTAGCATTCGAATTAAGATGTTTGATGGATCTGTTAAGATACTAACTGATGTGAAGCATGTACCTGAGCTTAGGAAGAACCTAATCTCTTTGGGAGTCTTAGATATTGGAGGATATAAAAGTAGTGTTCAAGGTGGAGTTATGAAGGTCTACAAAGGAATCCTACTGGTTACAAAAGCGAAGAAGGTTGGAAACTTGTTTATGTTAGAACGAAGAGCCGAGTCAGATCATGCAACAAATATATCCAATAATGAAAATGATTATGTTCGACTGTGGCATCAACGGTTGGGACATATGTGCGAAAGAGGATTGAAGGTATTATCTGATCACAAGTTACTTCCTAGTCTAAAGTCTTTAAAGTTATATTTCTACAAGCACTGTATTTATGGAAAACAGAATAGACATATATTTAAAACCGTAAGACACACCACTGAGGGAATCCTTGATTATATCTATTCTGATGTTTGGGAGACATCCCCTACTATTTCATACAGAGGATCATCATACTTTGTTACTTTAATAGATGATTTCTCTAGGAAGGTGTGGATCTATATGTTGAAAAGAAAGGCTGATGTATTTACAGTTTAGAGCTTTAGTGGAAAAGAGAACTGATAGGTCCATTAAATGTTTAAGAATTGATAATGGTGGTGAATTTACGTCAATGGAATTTCAGAAATATTGCAAGGAGTTTGGGATTGATAGGCATAAAACCACTTCTTATACTCCTCAACAAAATGGAGTTGTTGAACGCATGAACATGACTCTTCTAGAGAGAGCAAGGAGTATGCTTAGTAATGCCAACTTGCATCATGAACTATGGGCAGAAGTAGTAACTACAACTTGTTATCTGGTGAATCAATCACCATCAACAATAATAGAGTGCAAGATTCCTGAAGAGGTATGGATAGGTCACCCTTGTAATTATTCTAATCTTAAAGTTTTTGGTTGTGAAGCCTATGCTCTAATTCCAAAATATCAACGTTCTAAACTAGATCCAAAATAAAAAGGATCATCTTTGTTGGATATGGTGATGGAATTAAGAGGTACAGGTTGTGGGATCCTACTGCCCACAAGATCATCATTAACATAGATGTAATATTTGATAAATCATCTCTCATCAATTCAGATGTAGATGTTCAAATGAAATAGGTAAAAGTACTGAAATATCAACATATTCAGTTTGAAACCCATTCAACTAGAGATGAAAGTGAACATGAACAAGTTTCTGAAGATGTTCATGAAGAGGTTCTTATAACACCCCAAGGTTGAGCCCCTGCCAAATTGTAATTATGTTTACAGGCTGGTGAGCCGAGTGGTTATAATCTGAGAGACTTATTTGTTTATTAGGCTGGTGAGCCAGATGCTAAGGCCAATGAGTCTGATTTTGTATATGTAAACACTCGCATCATTAATAAAATTACACTGTTGTGTGTAGACCGACCACGAAGAAGAGTTATGGGGGACTAAGCTCCACTAGGTAGGGTAAGGGAAGGGGCTAAGTGTCTAGGACTAGGGGCTAAGCTAGAGGGCTTGCCTCTAATGGAATAATATTTTATTACTATTTCCCAAAATCTATGGTTGACATAAGCCGAGTTGTCCTAATTTCCTGGGAGAAAGGGGAACGAGTGCTAAGTGGAGCTCATGCTGCTTCAGGAAGACATGTGTCAACATGGTCACATGCAGTTATAGATGGGAAATCCAGCTCGTTGGGGGTCCGCTTCCCACTCTTGAATTTTTCCCATCCTTGTGTCTAGACCAGTTTGGAGTTTTCCTCATGACCCTTATGATTCTATGGAAGTCTGCCACCTTCTCGATTGACCAGGGATTCACACATTGAACCAGTTTTCCATCATCATTGCCTCTGTATGTAGCATGCACATTTGGAATCCTATAATCGTAATTGAGTTATCTTGTGTGCCTCCTGTGAAGACTGACGCAATTGTATTCGCCTGAGCCATGTTGTGTCTTAGCGTTTGGATATTTCCATTTTCGGTTTCCATACCCATTTTCTATTGCTATCATCACCTATGTGTAGCTGAATGTTGTTGCTTGTTGATTAGGAATTGAATTGAAGAATCAGGTTTCCAAACCTGTGAGAAACTCTCCCAGGTGAGAGAGTTTGTTGGGAAGTGAGTTCTCCTAGAATGGAGTCTCGTAGAAACTACAATACTCTAATACTTCTGGTACAGCCTGTTGTTGAAGCCCAAGATAAGGGAGGCGTAGTAGCCAATGGACTTGTATTAGTGAAGGTGTACCCTCCTGGGGTGGAGAAGGCATGTGGGGAATGAGGATATGTGGGTTGTTGGCGTAAGTGGCTCCCGAGATAAAAGATCCTTCCTATTGTTTTGTGCAACTCCCTTGTTGTCCTTGCCAAGCCTAGATTTCCCTTGCCGGTGGATTTTAGTCCCAGCTCGAGGGTGATCGACTGCTGAGCGTGATGAGCAGCGTGGTCTAACACTATGAGGTTTGTGGAAGGTCTGCACACAGTTAGTGGTCATGTATTAAAAGATAAGTACCAATTTTGTGTTCGTTGTATGTTGTGTATTTGTATTTACATTATAATTAATGAGTAATGCCTGTATATATATATATATATATATATATATATATATATATATATAGATAGATAGATAGATAGATAGATAGATAGATAGATAGATAGATAGATAGATAGATATATGTTGCATGTATGTGTTAAATGTTGCTTCTATTTAATTGCATCAGATAGATATATATTTATAAGTGTGAATACCGGGTGTTATCTCTATCTTCTAGTTAAGTTTTATATGTGATTATTTCCGCAAATTTATTTGGTGGCATGGCCTGGCCTACTGTTTAAGGCCGGGAATATCACATGAATGGTATCAGAGTAGTAAAGGCAAGTTTAAGGTTGTTTGGGTAGTGTTACCCGACAGAGGTCGGTGGGCAGAGATGTTACAAATTAGTATCATACCCATGGTTTCGACACTAAGCCTCGATGGTCCATGTTAGTGGTTAATGAGACAAAGATTTTAGAGTGAATTGTTGTCAAAAAGGACAAAATTTGAGATTCAGAGTGTCCCTAGGTGCAAGGAGTGCGTCGACGGAGTCTTTCACTCAAAAATATCAGGAGAAATAACTTGAGTTTTCCTGTGAAGGGAAGCGAAGATCTGTTTCAAGGAGTGCACAGATCTGAAAGTTGACTAAGTGTCGAAGAAACCCTCTAAGGATAAATTGGTTTGAGAAACAAAGCTCATGAGAGATAGTGGGAAGAAATATTCAAAGGGGGAGAAACTCTCAAGGTTTAATGATTTAACGAATAGGATTTCTTTAGGAGGAAATAGAGTCACCCCAAACCGTCAGATCTGGAAAAGTTGTGAGGCGGTTAGTCGTGAGTTCCTTTGGAAATACATGGAGTAACTGAGTCTGTTTGTGTCGTCGATCTGAGAGAGAGGATACGTGGTGGAAATTCGTGGACTTCAAGTGAAATCACTTTGGGAGAAAACGAGTGTGGAGAGGTTGAAACTCCCAAAGCTCGAAGAGATGAAGTGATTTATAGTCGTCGATCGGTGGAAAACACGCGTGTCAACAAATTGGATTTTTGGGATTTCGACGTTCGAGAGAATTAGTGTGTGCTGAGGAGAGAACTAGCGAAGCCTGAATCTATGAAGCCCCGAAGAGACGAAGTAATGAATCATGATGATGTCACCTGGAGGTGATGTGGACCTCTCCTATACCTATCACGTGCCCCCACCTGGAATGTTGACAATTGTACTATGTGGGCCTTGAGGTTGCATAACATAGTTAAAGGTCAGCGGGCCCACACTAGAGTTGATCACGAAACATCAAGATTGACGATTAAGAGGCATTGCGGGGATCCAAATTGCACAGGAGTTAATTTTCCAGGGCGGTCCCACAATCCAAACCATGGTTTTACTAGGGGGTTACTTGTCATCATCAGAGGAATTACAGGATGAAAGGCGGGTTACTCCAAACTGCAGATGCATGCCCCCACAATTTGAAAGGCGTTAAGTGCTGTGATTATTTAGAATCTTAGTTCAAGTAGGAAAACTGTGGGTCCCAGTGAACACGTGGTGCCAGTTGTGAAGTCTGGAGACTTGACACTTTGGAAGAATGGTCCATAAGGGAAACAAAGGAAGAACTTTCAAAAGTTTCATAACACCGAGGTGACGAGACGTAATGATGTCACCAAAGGTGACATGGAAGTGTTTAGAGATTAATGGTTCAGGGTGTTGGGGGTGTGCGGATGTGAAATCCTCCAAAGTCCCGAAGCTCCTAAGCTCCGAAATCCCCGAACTCAGATGCCTGAGGTTCCATAGTGAGTGCCAGTCATGGGATGTTGGGTAGTCGTGGAATGTTTATCCACCCTACTTCGCGAGTTCGTCAATCCAGAACTCTGAGTGATTTGTTGAAATGTGCTTTGAAACTTCTGAAGCCGAAGGCCCGAAGTCCCGGGTAAGAGCCTATCGATATAGTTCTTGGCCACAACCCGTTGTTGCATGGGTTGGGAGCTAAGAGAAGGGGGATAGTGCCCGAAAAATTGTTGCAGAACAAAGAAGAACTCAGAAAGAAAAAATCTGCGGGGATTCTTGATTGATTGAGAATTGCAGAGAATGAAATCTGAATTTGTTTTTGAATCATATTGGTTTATGAATACTATGGAATTTGTTAAGGACTGATGGCATAAATTTTTTTGGTTGACTACACATTGTGTTTGAAAAGTTAACAATTGTCAGAACCGAATTGAATTGTTGCCTAGTGCAGAGAAATGGAGAAGGCACAAAATGCTTCCAGTTCATAGAATGAAGCTAGATTAATGGATGTCCATTTGGGAGTTGAAGGATCAAACTCCAATGGGAATGGAGAAGAGATAGATAAGGATGGAAACATGATGAAAATCATTGAAAATTTTTAGAAATATGTCTAGACTCACAGAGAAGATAACAAAAAGCTCATAAAATCTAGGGATCAATAGGGAGAATTCAACATAAAGTTGATGCAGAGTCTAGAAATAATCGAAAAGAAGTTGGATAAGGAGAGTGGATCAAGAAAAAAAAGTAGTCGCGGGTCCCCTAAGAATAAAGGAAGATCAAGGAGCGTTAGCAGGTATCACCGTCACTCCCTGGAACATTCCAATAAGAGAGCACACAACAGTTCAAGTCCATCTCCTACCAGAAAGCATAGGAAATCAGGAGTGGATGAACTGAAGGGTGAAATGAATAAAATCAAGACTCCTACTTTTTATGGAGAACAAAAGAAAGATGAAGATGCTCAGACATAGTTGTTGGGCATGAGGAAATATTTCCAACTACATAACTATTCTTCTCACGCAAAGGGAAGAATTTCCATTTACCAACTTAAAGGAAAGGCATCCATATGGTGGGATCAGCTTGTGTAAGTACAACACATCAGAGAGAAGAATGTTACATGGAGGGAATTCAAGAGACATTTTGAAAAGAAGTACTTAACTAAGAGGTATTATGACAAAAAAATGAAAGAGTTCTTTGAACTCAAGCTGGGTAGCATGACCATTGATGAATATGAAAGAAGATTTTTGGAGTTATGAAATATGTCCCCTTCATCAAGGACGAGACAATTAAGATTCAAAGGCATTTGAGTTGGCTTCCATCTTCCATCAGTGACAAGATCTAGTATGATGATCCAAAAACTATGGAAGAAACTATAAGGAGAGAAAAATGTTTATATGATCAACAAAAAGAAAAGCCTACTTTCGAAAAATCTTGGGAAGACAAGAAGAAGTTCAAGAGGGAGTAGAGGCAGAAGGGAATCAAACCACTATTCTTCAGGAATATTCCTAAAGGACATCCATTTTTGAGAGAGCCCAGGATGGATGAAGTAGGTGAGCAAAGGCCAAGACATACACCTATGGAGTGTTGGGGATGCAAAGGAGATCATAGGTATAGATATTGTCCTCAAAAAAAGGACAAGGTGAGAGTTGTTCACAGTGTTCAACAGGCAGAAATAGTGGAGGACATGGGAATAATAGTACCAAGGATCTATGCAACCCTGGACAACATGCAAGGTGAGTATCAATCACACATGGTTGAAGTTGAAGGTATGATCAATAACCATTCCTTTACTATTTTAATAGACTCAGGAGCTAGTCATAGTTACATAGACCCTAAATTTGTGGAAATATTATGCTTGTCGAGAAGCAAGCATGAGAAATATTGGTTGGTACAACTAGCTATAGGATCCAAGAGGAAATTTGTTGAGTTGGTTAAATCATTTCCAGTGCGAATGAATGGACTAAGTACCAAGGCAGATCTAAATATCTTGCCTTTAGGTTCATATGATTTCCTAATTGGTATGGACTGGTTGGACCAACACCATGCCATTTTAGACTACCATAAAAAGGATTTCACTTTCTTGGATGAGGAAGGAAGTCGAAGAACAATCCAAGGAATTCCCAAGGTAGTTGCTATTAGGGAAATTTCAGCATTGCAACTAAATAAATGCTACAGGAAAGGCTGTCAATTAATTGCAGCTCATATAGACGAAACATCTAAGGATAAGGTGCCAATTCTGGAGGACTATGAAGTCCTGGAATATTTTGAAGATGTGTTCAAGGAGGTACTAGGACTACCTCCAAAGAGAGATATTGATTTCTCTATAAATTTGACGCCTGGAGCAGCCCCAATGTCAAAGACTCCCTACATAATGAGTACACCAAAGATGAAGGAACTACAAATGCAGCTTGAAGATATTCTAAAGAAGGGGTATATCTGCCCAAGTGTATCACCTTGGGGTTCCCCAGTCCTGTTCATAAAGAAGAAGGATGGAACAATGAGATTGTGCATCAATTTCAGACAATTGAACAAAGTGACTATTAAGAACAAGTATTCTTTGCCAAGGATCCATGATCTCTTTGATCAGTTGAAGGATGCCAAAATATTCTCGAAGATAGATATCAGGTCAGGATACCATCAGGTAAGGATTAAAGAGGAATACATCAACAATACCGCCTTCAGAACAAGGTATGGTCATTATGAATTCACAATGGTGCCATTTGGGTTATCAAATGCACCCGTTGTTTTCATTTTCTTAATGAATGGTGTATTCAGAGAATACCTAGATAAGTTTGTCATAGTATTTTTGGATGACATCCTAGTGTATTCCAAGTCGGAGGAAGATCATGAGCATCATTTGAGGATGGTTTTGCAAGTGCTAAGAGAGCACCAACTGTATGCCAAATTGAGCAAGTGCTCATTTTATCAAAATATAATTCATTATTTGGGGCATATCATTTCAAAGGATGGGATAGTCGTGGATCCTGAGAAGATATAAGCCATCAGAGAATGGTCAGCACCGAAGAATGTGATAGAATTCAGATCGTTCATGGGTCTAGTTGGCTATTATAAAAGGTTCATTGCAGGGTTCTCAAGGATAGCTCACCCCATCACTTCCTTGTAAAGGAAGGAGAAGAAATTTCAATGGACAAAATAATGTGAGAGAAGCTTCCATCAATTGAAGCAGTTGTTAGCTAGTGCTCCAATATTGAGGATTACAGATCCGAATTAATATTTTATAGTGTGTACAGACGCATGAAAAGAAGGACTGGGAGGAGTCCTCAATCAGAATGGGTTTTGGTATGTTATGAATCTAGAAAGCTAAAGGATCATGAAAAGAACTATGAAACTCATGATTTGGAGTTGGCATCCTATTGATGGAGCCTAAATCCATTGACTCAACAATAGAAACCAAACCCGCCACCGAGGCCCAATTAGGCTCTGCAGCATTTAAAATGGATTGGTTCTCCAGATATTGCGATCCGACCAATTTATCGATGGGATTTGTGTTTCTTTATGAAGGATCTTCCTTTAGTTAGGACTATTTTATTATGTATTTTCTCTTGGGTGGGGCTGATATTATAGATGCAAGCCAGCATAAACCAACTTGACAAATAACATAAGTTTTAACTACTGGGGAAGAGGTTAATCTTGGAATAACCCACTTCTCAACATCCAGACAATTACTCTATACCACAGGCCTAGTACTAATACATTAACCATGTGAGCATCCAATTACTATCTGAGAAACTAACTATCAGAAAGAAAGCGCATATGTAATAAGATAATGGCAAGCAAAATAATTAATCTACCATAATCATGCATCACATAATAACGCAATGATTTAGCTTCATCATTAATGAAAAGAACATCAAAACATTGCACCAGATAACTTGACAACAAAATTAATTGCTCTTACTCATTACTGCATCATTCATGAAACATGATAGGAAGTAGTTCTTCTCCAAGTCCAATCACATGTATCTAATGAAAATAGTTTGTCTTTGGTCCAGAAGGACTTCTCAATTCATAGCAGTCTCAAAATAATTCTTAACAACCAAAAAGAAAGAGTTCTTACAGCAACCATCGACCTCTAATTAATCGACCGATGTATTTATTTATAATATAGAGTTCTAACCGAAACTAATAGCTAATTGCAGTTTAATCAAAACAAAAATCGCAATATGGCGTTATCTTCTAACAACTTCTTTAATAGTCGTCCTGATATATTTCTTGGAAAGAATGACTGCTCTCATATTCATTCCAACCGAAAAATAGTTTTTCACAAGTTTGGGCCCATGGAAATCTATGTTGTTCCATTGGGGTTGCATATATTCCCCTGATGTCTACTGCATGCGCCCAGTACTTTACTAATCTAGATTTCAACTGTTGTAGCATGGTTTAGGCTTTTATTGGATGTTCTGCGAATTTTTGTACTTTCCCTCTCTTCGCATCGGCTATTTTTGCGAACTCTTCGGTCTATAGCGCATCTTGTTCGGCATGCCCCTTCACCATGTCGCTCATATCAATGAAATTATTAGGGGTGTCGAACTCGGGGAGAGCCCAACATCCTTCATTATTTTGTTAATTTTATCCCAATGCTTATTACACCTAGTCCATTGTTCTTGGATCTCTCGATGTGGGTCCTGGGACATCTTAGCCTAGTACTCCGCTCATCGCTTCATGCGATTAAGACTACTTTTTCCTATCACTTGAATGCCATGTTTTTCCTTATCTCGGCCTTGCTGGACTGTCTCAATGTACTCTAGTCTTTCTACCGCTTGTTGCACCCTTTCATAACATCGCTCCATCTCCTTGCAAGTTGCGAGTGCCATGAGAGTGTCCTCCTGGAACTGAGCTATGTTTTCAGTTAACAAGTGCCTCTCTTTCTTAAACTTGTTGTAAACTCCTACAAACTCACCTTTGAGATACACAGTGGTCTGTGTGGCGCCTTTGTAGTATTCAGAAAGATGGCACAAGTGTTCGATCTCCTTTAGGGTGGAGGCTAGTTAATTTTCGTCTCTCCTGGCTCTGTCCAAGGTGGCATCTGAGAGGGATTTTCCTATGCCAATCAGTTCAGATGTTCGGGCGTCTGCTGTGTTGAGAAAGTTATCCTCTATAGTAACTAGGATGGAGTGATCCAATGAGATCCTTATTTTCTTTGCAGTCCTTTGAACAATGGCCTTTCTCTTCTGATCCTAGGAGATCGCATAGATATCTCCTACCTCATCTACTGGCTCTTGTATCTGCTGATCTCCCTATGTTAGTTTTTTTCACAAACTATCGGTGGTGTATTATTGTTCAAGATTGGAGTCTCTAACTTCCTCACTCTATCTTGTAGGTCTGACTCCTACTTGTCTCCCGTCAGGGATTTGAGTATCAGGTAGAATGGAGATGTCGGGTATAAACTCATTACTTACTTGCTCGTTGACGACTGAGCTGTTGATTTCCTTTTGCAGGGATCCTTTCTTTGTCTCCTCCAGTTTGGTCTTTTCATTCGAATCCGCTTCGATTTTTGATTCATTGGGTCCTTTTGTGTCAAGACCGCTTTCGCTTTCTGTTTCTTTTTGTGAGACCTCCTTTTCTTGAAATTTGGGCTGAGGGGAAGAGGTTTTCTCGGGCTCAGGGGAAGAGGTTTTCTCAGAACCCCCTTCCTCTTGGACATGCACTGGGGTGCCGTGAGATTTATCCTACCTCTCTTCGTCACTATATATATGTACAATTTTTCTCAGGGGGTTAGGTGCTTGGGTTTCTATCAACACCCGACCTGTCTCTGGTTGCGTTGTCCTGCCTCCTGAGGAATCGACCGACGATGTTGAGGATTCAGGATTACCTAACCCGTTGGTGTTGTCATTATTCATGGGATTGGGGCTGCTTGACTCTATCGGGGCACTTCAGATAGTAGTTGAAATCAGAGGTCTTAGAATAAGGCAAGGATCATCCTGCATTTGCTTCATTAGACGTTGGCTTTGCTGGTACAAGAGTTCCCCCATTCCCTGTGTAACTTGAATTTCAGGAGAATCCCTAGTTCATACTGGGGATTCATTGTAAACTCTCACAGCTTCAATTTCTTCCCGAGGATCACCTATTTCTTCACCCGATTTAGAGGCTGCTGCTGCTTCCTTGCTCCTCAGAATTTCTTGGACTGTCTACTCCAAGGACGTCACATGCTCTTCCCAACTCATAGGTTTGAACCTGGTTGCTCAAGGATCATCCCTCCTTGTCACCACCTCATTCCAGTTCTGAACATTTTCAGTGAAAATTTCATCTTCAAACCGATCATGGGCATAAAGCCAACATGATGATACTTGCGACACGTGTTGTAGGACCAGCCCCTTGGGGTTGTGTTTGCAAAATCGACCAGTTTGAAACTGGAATTCCAATTGACTTAGCCATTATTGGTTAGAATGTGTAGTGTATTTGACCATAAAGAATCCAATATGAAACCCATACGGTATGAAATCCCACTTATTGTCTTTTACCAAAGTGGAATTGTATCCTTGAAGAATAGTCTGATAGCAGATTTCTCCTAACACTAGTCGATCAGGAACATATATGGGTAAAAAGTGGGTTTCCCTTGTGGCATTGAAAACCCTGATGTAGGTTTCGCGCTCATCTAAATACTAGTGAACAACTTTTGATATAACCCTTTTTTCTTCGTTTGATAGCCTAGGGCATTCTTTCCTAAATAGAAAAAAGTAAATGTGTGCAATAAACTGGTCACAGATAACAACATAGGATTTTTTGTACCTATTTTCCCGTAAGATGTTGAAGTATACATGGACTGAGATCTCTGAGGAGTGCCAATTTAGGTTCATCCCAGAGAAAGAGTTCCTGGTGCAAAATACGTCTAGTAGATACGAGGCCATGTAGAAGGCAGGGGTTTCTCCCTCCTTTGGCACCTGTGCTTGCCTTATGTAGGTGCTCAGTTGTTTGGAGATGATGGCACCCGAATTGAAGCCCATGCCTGAAATGGAGACTGTATAAGATAGAGGTATCCAAGCCTCTAAGAACCAGAAGAAATATTTCTCCCCATGCAACCTGCAGAGCAATGCCATAAGATATATGTATGGTTCCCTAAGATTGGCCATTAGGTACCAGCCGACAGTCCGGTTCGTGAATGTTTTGTCTTCTCTTTACCAAGACGCCATGATTTTGCTGGTATCATGTGATGCACAGAAACTCAAAACGAACTCAATGCTCATCTTTTCTTCAGGCTCCCTAAGCTTGTAGTAGCTTTGAACCTCTGCTGGTAGGAAAACCCCGATGCATTCACCGTTATCATCATTAATCAAACATTTATGCATGTCGGTGTGGTTAGTGAGCCACTTTAGGAGCTTGATGCAAAGAGACACCATATTTTGGCTTGCCACCATGTGTAGATAAGCCCTATGGATTTTTGGGAGGACATCATCATCGAGCTTCCTTGTATCAAGATCGTTGTGTGGGGTATACTCAAGGGGTTCTTCTTTCTTGATTTTCTTAAATAATTATTCCCAGCGAGGAAATGATGTTTTGGCCCCAATGTTTGCCTCCGTGTCTCCGAAGGCCAAGGGCTGGAAAAAGGCCTTCTTGGTGACTATATTAATGACAAAGATCGGCTTGGAAGCAAATTCCAATTGTCTTGCAATTGTTGGGGAGGAGCCCTCTCCTACTTCTGCTTCTTGCATATTTTGCGCTCTTGGTGATTTCCTGGTGGAGGGTTTCTTCGAAGACATTGTCCCTGTAATTAAAACATATTTTAAACATGTATACAGAGAAACGTTGGGTTGTGAACTCATAACTAAAGGGTAAAACACCACAAGTGGATACATACCTGTAATGCTTGCTAAGAAAGTTGTCTAATGCTTACTAAACTTTGGATGAATTATCCGGATTGCTGGCCCTGCTCCTCTGTTTGTTATGAAATATTTGTCGCACAGAATAAGATCATGCATAACGAATTCGAAAACATATAACTGGAGAGACTTTATCCGTTGTATCAGCCAATTAATATGACTAATAAATGAAACTCAAAATAAAACTACCGTCGGATCTCCAGAATTAAATCCTAACTGGTTGACGACAGAGGTGCAGAGGCATATGCATTGTATCGAAAAGTTAAAATGGATTCCTTTGATTCACGCATGGATTAGCAACTAATGCGTGATCCACAATATTATTCACACATTAAGTGCATTGTACCTAACCGATCCGTGGGTAAAATGTCTCATCATGTCGTATCTCTCTGGCGTGGAGGTTGGGGATCGACACTTTAAAATGTAAAATTAATGTGTATTTTATTTTGTAACTATCCGATGTCGAAATCATGTCTGGTGTCGGCAATTGACGATACCGCTTTTCCCTTTGCACGATGCTTACCTTTTCGTTTTCCGGTAGAAGCCGAACGGGTCGGTCTTCAGTGATACCTCTGCCAAAGTTCAATCATAACGATAAAGATCGGTGTTCGTCTATTTTAAACTTCTCAAACGATTTTCAACACCTTTAACGTTTACCGATGCCGAACTCCTACGCGCGTTGTGGAAATATTTAGTGTGTCGATTCCCTAAGTAGCTTGTTAAGGCCCCTTTAACGATTAAGATGATTCTTTGTTGTATGTTCAGGCAGGATTTAGAATATTAAAACATGAACATAAAAATAAGCGCAAGTATCAATTTCATACTGAAGGAAAAAGAGATAGTGTAAAGGATCAAGTGGTACCCAAAAGTAAAAAATGAACATAGACTTTTAGGGTGTGTTGAGTGCTCAACAAATGGCGATTCACTGGGTGAAAGTAGAATCTCTTTTCTTCCTTCGTTTCCTTTGACCCTGACTCATGACCTAATTTTTTTATTATTTTTTATTTTTTTAACTGGAAGTACTGTTTTAGGGCTTGGCCATTTACCGGAAGAGCACCCGGTTCTCCCCTCAGACTCTGTAATCGATAAGTGTCTGCCCTGATTTTCTCAACTACCTGGAAAGGTCCAAGCCATAGACTCTAAAACTTAGAATGTTTCCCTTTAGGTTCATTTTCTCTATCCCACTTCAGGACTAAGTCTCCTACTTCAAAATTCTTTTCTTTAACCTTATGCTTATCAAACCATCTTTTCATTATTTGTTGGTGAGATAGGAATTTTGACTTAGAATTTTCTCTCTCTTCTTCCAGCATGAGCAGAGTGTTAATACTTTTCTACATGGACGATGAGGGTTATTAGTTGGAATCTTGGGCCAGCTGAAGAGACAGGAGATAGATTCCATTTGGGAGGATGGCTTTTTTCCCATAGACCAGAAACTATCTGGAATTTCCTATGGCTTCCTTAGGTGTGGCCCTATCGGCCCATAGAGAATTATAGAGTAGGTTATGCCAATTTCTTTTGTTATCCGTAACCATCTTCTTTAATATCCTTACTACATTTTTATTAGTTGATTTGGCCACACCATTTCCCTGGGGGTAGTAATTTGCAGAGTACTTGATTATGATTCCTTTGTCCAGAGCAAACTCTGTCAATAGGGTTGAAGAAAAGTAAGCTGCATTATCGAAGACCAAAACAGAAGGGACACTGAACCTCGTGATTAGCTATTGTTCTATGAATTGGATCACCACCATCTCATTTACATGAGTCAGAGGAATGGCCTTTGTCCATTTTGTGAAATAGTCGGTGGCAGTAAGAATGTACTTGTGCAGTTTTGAGGACCTAGGTGTGATATATCCTATGATATCCAACCCCCATTGCTCGAAAGGCCAAGAGACAATAATAGGTTGGAGTGGGACATCATACAAGTCTTACATTTTCTAGCGTAAGTATGAGCATCTTTGAACCAGGTGGGCCAATCATAGCCGACCCTCATAATCTTATGAGCGGTAGTGTTTCCCGCGAAATGTCTCCCGGCGGGGCCATCATGGAGTTCTTTCAGTAACTTGTCTGCGTATTCTTGTTCAAGACATATTAATAGTACCCCATCATAATTGATCTGGAATAGCATCGAATTTATAAGATGATATTGTGCATATTTTAATCTTAGGGCTCTCCTTTCTCTAGGACTGAGGTTTTCGGGACAAGTCCCATGATGTAGAAGATAAGTTAAATCTTTGTACCAGGAGTCTTGTCCTGGGATATGTATGCTACTTCACCACACCATAGTGTCATTTCATTCTCCCATCCAAGATTTTCATCTACTTGATCCTGGGCTTCGACTGCAAGCTTGCACAAACCTTGTCCTTTTACTAGTTTTGTAGGTTTTATATCTAGATCAAATTTCTGGACTACCGCCATCCAGTTCCCCCTTATTTCCCCCATTTCCTATTGGGTGAACAAGGATCAGACTACAGGGTGTGACACAATTACTTTGGTGTGATTCTTGAGGATGTAAGACCTAAAATGTTTTACTACCTTATAGACCGCGTAGGCCTATTTGTCTACAACAAGATAATTGAGCTCATATCCTTAAAGATTAATACTAATAAATTCCACCGAGGCTTCGTTGTTTCCATCATCCTTCTGATTCAAGACTGTAGATAGCAATTGATCGGAGGCAAAAGTATAAAGGAACAATTATTTATTGAAATCGAGACTTCGCAACACCAGGGCCTGGGAAATGTCAGCTTTGATATTGTTGATGGCGTCTTCTTTCTCATCATCCCACTTAAATTCGACATCTTTGCGAATCATCTTTTGTAAGGGTTTGATGATTTCTACGAAGTCGGGAGTGAACTTCCTCACAAAATTGATTTGCCCAAAAAAGGACTGTAGATCTTTCTTGTTATGGGGTAAGGGAAGTTGAGCTATGGATTTAATCCTTTTCGGGTCTATGCAAATCCCTGCTTTAGATATAATGTGACCTAACAACTTATATTCCTCGACACCGAAGATATTTTCTTAGGGTTTAAGGATATACCGTATTTCCTACACCTCTCGAACATTTGAGTTAAGTGTTGGATGTACTCTTCTCTGTTTTTTGAATACACTATGACGTCGTCTAGATACACTACCACACATCTATTAATTAGTCCCTCGAAAGATACGTCCATGGCTCTTTGGAAGGTTTCTCCTGTTTTAATTAACCCGAAAGGCATGCACTTATAAGCAAAGGTTCCCCATTTGGTTCAGAAAGTGGTTTTTAGAGGATCTTCCTCTGAAACAAGGATTTGGTTATAACCTAAAAAAACGTCTACTAGAGAGAAGATCTCTAAGCAAGACACGGTCTGCAGAAGTTGTTCCATCGGCAAGACTGGGTAATTGTCCTTTTCTGAAGCCCTGTTGAGGTTCCTAAAATCTACGCATAGGTGGATCTCCCCTGACTTTTTCCTCACCGAAACAAGGTTCTCTACCCAAGCGGAATGCCTAACTTGAAAAATGATCTTGGCATCTAAAAGGTTCTTTAATTCTTGATACATAAGAGGCTCCAAGGATGGGTTATACTTTTAGAGCTTCTGTTAAAAAGGTTTTAATTCCGGTTTTAAAGGGATGGTGTGTTGAATGATGCAGGTATCATACATTTTCAAATCCCTATAGGACCACGCGAAGACATCCTGGTATTGTCTGAATAATTTGAGGTAAGATTTCCTCTCTTATTTAGACATAGTCTGGCCCAGATTCACATTCTTTGGACTCTCTAGGGTCCCTAGATTTATAGTTTCATGCAGGGGACAAGAGCTACCAGTCTTTGCGTTTTTGGGTCCCTTAAATCGCTCCTTGAGGTTGAAAATATTTTCTAGATTAGCTATCCCTTTTAGGATCGTGTGACCCTTTGATTTATCCATAGGTCATCCCGTCCGAGGATCGATTTCTATGGACAGCTCTTGGAATTCTTCATCGTCAATAGCGAGGTCCTTGAAATTGTCTTGGTTGGTCAAGAAGTTTATGATTTGTTCATCTCCTTCGAAGACTTTCCAATTGGAAATGTTATTACGTACCGACAATTTGTAGAGAAGTTCCACAGTGAATCGGGAGGCTTTATAATCTTCTAAAGGTGACAGCCTAGAAGTGGCTATGGCCAGGGAGTCAACAAGAATATTCTTTGTTCTGGGGATCATAGTGATGTTAAAATCCTCAAAGTGTTCTATTAACCTATGCACCTCCTGCTGATAGTTATTCAGATGAGGAGAATTCCAATGTATAGTATTTCTTACTTGTCTAACAATAATTTAGGAGTCCCCGAAAAATTTTAATCCTTTGATATCCATATCTATGGCTTTCCTTAATCCTTGTACTAGAGCTTCATATTCAGCAGTGTTGTTGGTACATTCAAATTCTATCCTGCAGGACAAGAAATGACGTTTACCAATAGGATTGATGAGGATGAGTCCTACTCCAGACCCTTCTTGAGATTTAGATCCATCAAAATAGAGGGTCCAAATTTGTGAATGGGGATCTCTATTTTCGTTTCCCTTATTAAATTCTTTCTCCCTGACCTCTGATTTCACAAGTTCTAGTGCCACGTTTTGGCAGAAGAGGGTGTCTCCTGTCAGTATTGGAGATTTTTCTTTGAAAATGAATTCGGAGTTTTGAGTAAGAGGAACATTGGATAAGAGGGGAGTGAAGTTTACAAAGTAGGAGTAGCAGAAATAATTGCCCAGTATGGGGAAATGTGTGGACAAGGGTTCGTTATGGGTTTCTAAATAAGTGATCGTATGTTTCAAATATCTCTCCCTATCGATTCTGATCATGTTCTTGTATCCATTCAGTGGTATCCAAAGGTGTGCCCAGTTCGTACTGAAGTAACCATTTAGCTTTTCAGACCAATCTCGACTTAGTAATAGCCCATATGCCTCTGGGATATCTACTACAATAATGTCGATCACTTTCACAAACTTGGGGTGTGTCGATATCCTGATCATCACGTCTTTGAGTTATCCTATGACCTTGACCTGGGTTCTATCCAGTTGTATGACATGTTTATCAGTCTTGAGAGAAACGACATTTAATTTTTTGCAGACAGACAAGGGAATTACGTTGGAGGATACTTCAGAATCTACCAAACGGTTGTGAAGGTTTCTATTAAATACTTCAAATGTTAAGAGGAATGGTGGGACAAAAGGTTTTTCCTTTCTATCTCTTGAACTGGTGTTCAAATTTTTCCCTGGGCCATTGCCCGTCATCGAATTTTCCGCAGAGTTCAAGGCCTGTAACAGAAAGTCTTTTTTCTGAGGGATCCTAAATATATCCATAACTGAAATATTGGCCTTTAGCTTCTTCAAATATTCGACCACATTGTAATCTAGTTTGGGCAACTCTTGGGTATGAATTCTTATAGGATTTTTATCGAGAGCGAAAGACGTTTTCGGGTGGTTGGGATTTAACTTACTTTGCGAAGCTCGGGTGGCATCGGTATCTTTTGAGCTGGGCGGACCCTTACTGCATGTCTGTATTGCTGAAACTTCCATGGGTTGTTCCCGAGACTCAAAACGATCGTCGAAAGGCATGATCAGGCCGAGATCCCATATCAGCATGGCTGTGTCTCGTGGTGGGTGAACTTCTTCCTAGTCAACAATATTCATGGTCGAACTACTTGGTTGTTTGGTCAGGGAGACTTCATCTAGAAAACGATTGGCCATTAAATTCATGGCATGGAACCATTGAGGGCAGTCTCTTTCGGATTGGTTCTCCTGATGATAAGTACAGAAAGAATCAGACGCAACGTTCCCTAGATCGATATTCAAGTTAGCAGGGGGGGTTCAATTGCTTTGAAAGGCAGGTTTCTTTTAAAGAAAGGCTTGTAGGGCCTTTGGCCTTAGTTTCCCTTCCCTGCATTTCTCTTCATGTCTATAATTTCATCTGATAATTTTTTAAACATGCGTTGTATATCTTCTATATCACCATTACCTTTGTTGGGAGTCTGTTCAACCAATTTTCCCGGAGGTCTAGTAAGAAAGAGTCCTCTCCTGGGAGGGGGATGGATTTCCTTTTTCACTAAGGAGACCTGGCCCTCTTTACATCCTCTCATATGAAATTCTATTGTCTTGGCCTCCTCAAAATTTTTCGCCAGGGTTTTCTTAGCAACTCTTTTTACAAACATAGAAATAGAAGTTGGGATCACGTTGGCATAAACCTCTATTTGCAACTCTTGAGTTGGTTTTGCCGCAGGCTAGAATTTTTTTAAGATGGTCATGAATCTCTGATTGGAATCTTTGACACTTTCTTTCAGATTCATGGTGGCTATGAAAAAATTAACCATCAGGGCCCCCATGGTAGTTTTCTCTACAAACTTATCTAGAAAGTCTTTCTGGAACTTAGTCCAGCCAGTTATTGATCCCACTGGCAAGTTGAAATACCACGTGGACGATGAATTTTCAAACGTGTAGGGGAAGAGTCTATAGACTACATATTCATGTTGAACGTTCATAAGTCTGATCGTGAGTATGAACTTCTTGATATGATCTTTAGGTAATCCCAAAGTTTCGGGGTTGTACTTAGAAAGAAATTTATATGGATGTTGGGGAAGATTATGTACTCGTCTAGGGATGGCCACGGTGTCTCCGACCAACCAGGGATGATTGTTCTGAAGTGGTATTTCCCTTTCTTCCTCATGGTTATTACTATCCTCCATGTCTTCGGAATCAGAGTCGAACTCTTCTTCTTCCGGAAATTCATTTGGCTCGGAGATGCCGATGGCTGACATTTCGGGTATCAGATCGATAGGTTCTTGGATTTCGATAATTTCAAAATCTATTAAGTCTTCTACGGAGTGTATGAAAACTTACTCGGGAGTAATAACCACTCGTCTACTTTGTTTTTTTCTTCGAGGGAGGATGGGAGCTAAGGAAAACGCATCGATCTGTCGGGCATAGGCTCTAGTGATTCTCCTGAATTGATTCACTTCCTCGTGAGGAAGGGCGTAACGTATTTCAAGATGAAAAGTTTATTCCTCGAGCTGGGGTGTGTTATCCATTTCGGGAATACTCAACGTGTGTGGTTTTTCTTGTGATGGACTAGCCATTCATGTGGGTTGTTATGAATTTGTAGGTTGTTCGAAATAATAGATAAAATATATATTCAACCATTCATTATCAGGCCCTCCTTCTAGCGCCAATTCTGTTGATGGGAGCTAAATCCCTTGACTCAACAGTAGGAACCAAACTCACCACCGAGGCCCAATTAGACTCTGAAGCATTTAAAATGGAATGGTTCTCCAGATATCGTGATCCGACCAATTTATCGATGGGATTTGTGTTTCTTTGTGAAGGCTCTTCCTTCAGTTAGGACTATTTTCTTCTGTATTTTCTCTTGGGTGGGGTTGATATTAGAGATGCCAGCTAGCATAAAACAACTTGACAACTAACATGAGTAAGTTTTAACTACTGGCGAAGAGGTTAAGCTTGGGATAACCCACTACTCAACATGCAGACAATTACTCTATACCACAGGCTAGTACTAATACATTAACCATGTGAGCATCAAATTACTGTCTGAGAAACTAAATAATTCATCTACCATAACCATCCATCACATAATAACACAACGATTTATCTTCATCATTAAAGCAAAGAACATCAAAATATTGCACCAAATAACTTGACAACATAATTAATTGCTCTTACTCATTACTGCATAATTCATGAAATAGGATAGGAAGTAGTTCTTCTCCAAGTCCAATCACATGCATCTAATGAAAATAGTTTGTCTTTGGTCCAGAAGGAATTCTTAATTCGTAGCAGTCTCAAAATAATTCTTAACAGCCAAAAAGAAAGAGTTCTTACAACAACCATCAAACTCTAATTAATTGGACAATGTCTTTATTTATAATGTAGAATTCTAACCGAAAATAACGGCTAATTGTAGTTTAATCAAAACAAAAATCACCATGTGGCGTTATCTTCTAACAACTTCTTTAATAGTCGTCCTAAGATACTTCTTGGAAGGGATGTCTTCTCTCGTATTCAGTCCAGCTGACAAACAATTTTTCACAAGTTTGGGCCCATGGAAATCTATGTTGTTCCTTTGGGGCCTCATATATTCCCCTAATGTCTACTGCATGCACCCGGTACTTTACTAAGCTGGAGTTCAGTTGTTGTAGCATGGTTCAAGCTTTGATCGGATGTTCTGCGAATTGTCATACTTGCCCTAGCTTCACATCAGTTATTTTTGTGAACTCTTCGGTCCATAGTGCATCTTTTTCGGCATGTTGCTTGACCACGTCGCTTAGATCAATGAAATTATCGGGGGTGCCGAACTCGGGGAGCCCGACATCCTTCATTATTTTGTTAATTTTATCCGAGTGATTATTACACCTAGTCCATTGTTATTGGATCTCTCGATGTGGTTCCCGAGACATATTAGCCCAGTACTCGACTGATTGCTTCATGCGATTAAGACTACTTTTGCCTATCACCTGAATGCCATGTTTTTCCTTATATTGACCTTGTTGGACTGCCTCAATGTACTCGAGTATTTCTACCGCTTGTTGCACCCTTTCATACCATCATTCCATCTCCTTGCAAGTTGCGAGTGCCATGAGGGTGTCCTCCTGGAACTCAGGTATGTTTTCAATTAACATGTGTCTCTCCTTCTTAAACTCGTTATAAACTCCTACAAACTCACCTTTCAGATACAAAGCGGTCTGCGTGGCACCTTTGTAGTATTCGACAATATGGCGCAATTGTTTGAGCTCCTTTAGGGCGAACTCTAGTTCCCTTTCATCTCTCTTGGCTTTTTCCAAGGTGACATCTGAGAGGGATTTTCCTACGTTGACCAGTTTAGACGCCCGGGTGTCTGCTGTGTTGATCAAGTTCTCTTCTATAGTAACTAGGATGGAGTGATCCAACAAGATCCTTCTTTTCTTCGCAGTCCTTTGAACAATGGCCTTTCCCTTCTGATCGTAGGAGATCACATAGATATCTACTACCTCGTCTACTAGCTCTGGTATCTGCTAATCACCCCATGTTAGTTTGTTTCCCAAACTACCAGTGGTGTATATTTGTTCAAGATTGGACTCTCGAACTTCCTTGTTGTATCTTGCGGGGCCGACTCCTACTTGTCACCCGTTGGGGATTTAAGTATTAGGTAGAATGGATATGTTGGCTACAAACTGATTACTTATTTGCTCGTCGGAAACTAAGCTGCTAATTTCCTTTTGCGAGGATCCTTTCTTTGTCTCCTTCGGTTCAGGCTCGTCATTTGAATCCACTTCGATTTCTGATTCATTGGGTCCTTTTGTGTTGAGGCCACTTTCAGCTTCTGTTTCTTTTTGCGAGACCTCCTTGTATTGAAACACATGCTTAGGGGAAGAGGTTTTCTCGGGCTCAGGGTAAGAGGTTTTCTCGGGCTCAGGGTAAGAGGTTTTCTCAGGACCTCCTTCCTCTTGGACACGCACCGAGGTTCCATGAGATGGCTCCAGACTCTCGTCGTCGCTATATATATGTATAAGTTTTCTCAGGGGGTTAGACACTTGGGTTTCTATCGACACATAGCCTGTCTCTGGTTGATTTCTCCCACCTTATGAGGAATGGATAGACGATGTTGAGGATTCAGGATTACCTAAACCATTAGCATTGTCAGGATTCATGGGACCGGGGCTGCTTGATTATGTCAGGGCGCTTTGGATAGTAGTTGAAATCGCAGGTCTTACGATAAGGTACAAATCATCCTGCATCTGCTTCATTAGCAGCCTGATTTGTTGGTACAAGAGTTCCCCCATTCCATGTGTAACTTGAATTTCAGGGGAATCCCTGGTTCGTACTAGGGATTCATGGTAAGCTCTCATAGCTTCAATGTCTTCTTGAGGATCACCTATTTCTTCACCTGATTTAGAGGTCGTTGCTCCTTCCCAACTCCTGAGAGTTTCTTGGGCTATCTGCTCCAAGGACGTTGCCTACTCTTCCCAACTCATAGCTTTGAACCTGGTTGCTCGAGGATCAACCCTCCTTGTCACCACCTCTTTCCATTCCTGATAATTTTCAGTGAAAATCTCATCTTCGAACCGGTCATGGGCATAAGGCCAACAAGACGATACCTGCGACGCGTGTTGTAGGACCAACCCCTTGAGGTTGTGTTTGCGAAATCGGCCAGTTTGAAACCAAATTTCCAATTGACTTATCCCTTCTTGCTTAGCATGTGCAGTGTCTTTGAGCATATAGAAGCCAATATGAAACCCATACGGTATGAAATCCCGCTTCTTGTCTTTTACCAAAGTGGCATTGTATCCTTGCAGAATAGTCTGATGGCAGATTTCTCCTAACACTAGTTGATCGGGAACATATATGGGTAACAAGTGGGGTTCCCATGTGGTGCCAAAAACCCTTATGTAGGTTTCTCTCTCATCTAAATAGCAGTGACCAAATTTTAATATAACCCTTTTTGCTTTGTTTGATAGCCTAGGGCATTCTTTCCTCAATAGAAAAAAGTAAATGTGAGCAATAAAATGGTCATAGATAACAACATAGGATTTTTTGTACCTATTTTCCCATAATATGCTGAAGTATACATGGACCAAGAGCTCCGAGGAGTGCCAATTTAGGTTCATCCCAGAGAAAGCGTTCCTGGTGCAAATGACGTCCAGTAGATATGAGGCCATGTAGAAGGCGGGGGTTTCTCCCTCCTTTTGAACCCGAGCTTGCCTTATGCAGGTGCTCAACTATTTGGAGATGATGGCACCCCAATTGAAGCCCGTCCCTGAAATGGCGACTGTATAATATAGAGGCATCCAGGCCTTTGAGAACCAGGAGCAATCTTTCTCCCCATGCAGCCTGCAGAGTAGCGCCATAAGATATATGTATGGTTCCCTAAGATTGGTCGTTGGGTACTAGCCGACAGTTCGATTCGTGAATTTTTTGTCTTCTCTCCACCAAGACGCCATGATTTTGTTGGTATCGTGTGATGCATAGAAACTCAGAATGCTCATATCTTCTTTAGACTCCCTGAGCTTGTAGTAGCTATGAACCTCTGCTGGCAAGAAAACCCTGATGCATTCACTGTTATTGTCATTAATCAAACATTTATGCGTGTTGGTGTGGTCAATGAGCCACTTTAGGAGCTCTATGCAAAGAAACATCGGAGTTCATCTTGCCACCATGTGTAGATAATCCCTATGAATGTTTGGGAGGAAATCATTATCGAGATTCCTTGTATCAGGATTGTTATGAAGGGTATACTCGAGGGGTTCTTCTTTCTTTATTTTCTTTAGTAATTCTTCCTAGCGAGGAAATGATGTTTTGTCCCCAATGTTTTCCTCCATGTCTCCAAAGGCTGCGGGCTGGAAAAAAGCCTTCTTGGTTACTATCTTAATGATGAGCACCGCCTTGGAAGCAAATTCCAATTATCTTGCAACTGTTGGGGAGGAGCCCTCTCCTGCTTCTACTTCTTGCAATTTTGGCACTCTTGGTGATTTCCCGGTGGAGGGTTTCTTCAGAGGCATTGTCCCTGCAATTAAAACAACTTTTAAACATGTATACAAAGCAACGTTGGGATGTGAACTCATAACTGAAGTGTAAAACACCACAAGTCGATACATACCTGTAATGCCTACTAAGAAAGTTGTCTAATGCTTACTGAACTTTGGACGACTTATCTAGATTGTTGGCCCTGCTCCTTTATTTGTTCTGAAATCTTTGTCGCGTAGAATAAGATCATGCATAGCGACTTTGACATCATATAATTGGAGATACTCTATCCTTCGTATCAACTAGTTAACACGACTAATAAATGCAATTCAAAATAAAACTACCATTGGTTCTTCGCAATTAAATCCTAATTGGTTCACAATAGAGGCGTGGAGGCATATGCATTGTACCAACAAGTTAAAATAGATTCCTTTGATTCGTGCATGGATTAGCAACTAATTCATGATCTGCAATCTTATTCACACTTTAAATGCGTCATACCTAACGGATCTGTGTGTAAAACGTCTCATCATGTCGGATCTCTCATATTCAACTAATTCCCAGTAGTTGAGAATTATGATCTTGAGGGAAATGCATAATGTGCCTTATGTTGGGCACCCTGGATATCATAAAACAATGGTATAAGTCAAGAGCCATTACTTTTGGCCAAGTATGAAAAAGGAAATTGCAGAATTCATCGCCAGATGTATGGAGTGTCAGAAGGTCAAAGTTGAACATAGGCACCCAACAGGGTTGCTACAACCATTACCCATTCCTGAGTGGAAGTGGGAACTGGTGACAATGGATTTCATCATAGGATTTCCCAGAACCAAAAAGCAGCATGATTCCATCATGGTGGTGGTGGATAAGATTAAAAAATATGCCCATTTTGTTCCATTGAAAACTACTCACAAGGAAACTAATGTTGTTGATATGGATGAGACATGCGCTAGATCCAGTGTGAGTGCATTAACAGGGTCAATAGGACTCATTTCCGAGACTAGGGTGATGTATGTCACTGATATCCAAGTTAGACATATAGGAATACCTAAACCATTGATCGAATAGGTGCTTATCTTTGCAGGACCTGGTTTGTGTTTCTTGCATGACTGGGAGTCGATCTTTTCTGCATGAAATCGACTTTGAGATAGAGCTCTATTTCGATTGGTGTAGGAGGAAGAAATGACCTTCCAATAGTAATATCAATGAATGATATAGTAATATTAATGGATGATGAAATAATATTACAACTTAGACCAGAAGATCATACAACTACTGAACAATTGGCCATAAGCATTACTTAGGTTATACTAGTTGGGATTCTCTACTAAGGCGTGTTGTTGATGGCATGAAGGTATGTAGTACTTGTAAAAAACCTAGTTGAAAATATTCTTAGGGATTATTAAGCAAAATTAATTAGGTTATTAATTGTCTTAACATGGTTTTAACTAAACAAAGATTGGCATAATAATATTAATTATATATTTATAATTTTGATTAATTAAATAATTAAATTAATTACTTATCACATTGAATGAACATGGTAATAAATTTAAAAGGGTTAATAAATTATATTGTTTAAATTAAAGGATTACGTATACGGAGGCGATAAGGAGAATTAATAATCGGATAAGGAGCATTAATAAATGGATAAGCAATGAATGAATGGATAAGGAAATAAATGAGGAGAAAGGGCGGTGAAGGAGGGATATGAGCGGGGGAGGTTTACGAAAAGAGGGAGGATTATCATTCTACTTGTTTGGGGGGAGAGGATCATTTTTTGGGGGTTCTCTTGGATTTGCAGAAGAGAGTTTGAGTTCTGTAGTTGGGAAGGATTAGTACAGGGGGCACTGGTTTATTGGGGGTTTTGGGCACGGGGGACAGGATATCCATATGGTATCCTGGAGCTAGGAAGCTGTCCTAGTTGGCAGGGTGGAAACTCGGTTTGGGCAGAGTTGGGCAACGCATTAGGCAACAACAAAGCAATGGTCTGGACAACCGGGTCGATGGAGAAACTAGCATCAGGAAGAGGTAAAATTGTTTTATTCTGTTATGAATTTTATTATTCGTTGATAAATTTATATGCGTATGTGCTGAATTTATAAGAAATTACTAAGTTTCATAAATCAAGTAGAAGTTACTGTTTTGTTTGTGGAATTAATTGATGTTAAATTAATAAGGTTACTACACATGGTATCAGAGCTTCAGCTTGAAGCACTGGGGCCTTAAGGGTCAAGTTCCCAGCTCCAACTCAACTCTCTTGCGCAAATCCAAAAAATATATATAAATAAGAAATTGTTAATCTATGAACTAGACACTTTAACCAGTTTTCCATTTTTGTAAAATTTATTATAATTGCCAATAAAACAAAAAATAAATAAATATATAAATAGATTTTTTTTCAAAACTCCTATTGCGTTCGTCTATTCTTATTCATACAAACTCCTCTATCTGCATCAACAACAAATGGTCAAACTTTGTAGTTAAGTCGGGAAAATGGGATTGGAATTATGCTAGACAATTTACATAAATCTCCAAAAAAATAAATAAACAAAATGGTATTTTAGGTTCTTAAGCAATCTTAATACTCAGACCGAGGTTCAAACCCCCTAAAGACATGTTGTTGCTTTAATGCATAACGGTCTCCCACTGTAAATATCTCCCACAGTGCGACCATAACGGTCTTGGTCATACACAAGGACTTGTAAAGATTTACCCTCCACCAGGTTGAGTAGTACTTGCTTTGCCTCCTTCCCATAAGGCATTTGGTTCTCGGGCGCATCAACTCCTATGCAATTTTTTTAGACTTCTAGCGTTAAGAATTTCGCCACTGCTAATCATATTAATGTATATTTTGCATCAGAAAGTTGAAAAGTAAATAACAAAATCCAAAAGTTGCATGTTCATTAAACTCAGCCTGGTTTGATATTTGTGAGCAAGAATGTCTTCACGACCGGTACTTGACGCATCGAATACCCTATTCAAGAAGACATATTTCGTCTCATGTTGCAATACTTTTTGTTGTAAAACTCAATGGTGTTAAAAGCAACATGCATTCAGATCACATCATAATGAATATACATCCTAAACTGACATCATAATGAATATAGTGATATATACATTCTAAACATGAATATGGTAGTATATACTTTCTAAACAAAAGGAAAACAAACCTATATCCTGCACTGGTAATTTGTTTGTTTAATGCATCAGCTGTCTTATAATCCCGTCTTGCACGAGCTTCACACCTTTTAATCATTGCCTCCTGTACTGAGGTAGGAACATTCACAGCTTCTCTAGCGTTCTTAGTATCCACGTACACGTTGATGGTATCACCATCTGCAACATCTTTAGCATCTACCTGGTAGAGATGCAACCTTTCAGTGTAAGGAAGTAGTAAGGAAGAATTGAATTAGTATATACTATATATTGAGATGATTGTGTTCGTGTCTTACTTGAAGAGTATGAAGCTCATACTTCAGCCCTTCTAGACATTTCTGTGAAGGATCTTCTGCATTTGGAACTTGAACAGGCACAGTAGGATTTGGAAGCCCATAAAATGTCAACAGGCCCTACAAAATGTTAGGATCTGAAACTCGATCGTTCCAGAGTGGGAGAAGAAATCTCGGACATGTTGTTCTGTTGCATTTGGAGATAAATTCATCACTTGCACAGTGTAACTTTGCATGATCTCAGTGAGATGCATTGCTTCCCTAAAAAATTATGTTTCTCACCCTTTATGCAAACCCTACGCACTGAAAAATCCTAGGAACTCTGAGACAACTCTATAATAAATATCCAAATTGCCAAAAGAGATTACAATTTACCAGATCGGAAAACAAAAATTGAAAACAGTAATACATCCCAAATCCCTTTAAACATGACATATGAAGATTCCTCCATTGAATTAGACTTACCCTTCAAATAATTCATTTTAAAAAAAAAAACACAAATTGCGTGCATGAAATGTATAACAAATATATGTGTACAGAGGGGAAGCCCACGGGTTTGACCCCGGGACTTCCGCCACCCCCCCAACCATTATAAAAACCAATACTGGGCCAACAACAACATGCCCTAACCTCCAAACATAGGACCGAGAGCCACTGGCCCAACACCAAATGCTGACAAACTCTGAGCACAAAGCCACACCGAAGAGAACCCGAGCTGCACAACAGAAATAATTTCATTTTGCAATGGAGGCAGCGAGAAATAATATGGAAGGAGATATTGTACTGTACATGAAAGGTAACGGTATGGAAGGCAGCAGAAAGAAGCCTTTACTCATCTCCTTAAAGTTTGTGGACGTGAAATACAAGGTGGCTCTACCTGAGAAAACGTCTTGGAAAGACAATATGTGGTGAAGAAACAAGGTGCCTTACTCCTGCCCATTACTCAAATTCAGTTGTACAACCCTATGTAATTCCATCTCAACCTTAACTGAAGTGCACCTTAAGAAACACGATGTTCTACAACCTGGGTAGTGGCAGGGTCATACATAAACTATTAACATGTAACAGTAAAATGTGAGGTTCCTCCCATGAAGATCAATTTGTTCTGAACCTCATGAGGCTACGATGGCTTTTGTGTTCCCCATCTCAAAGATAGCAAAAGCCATCGCCCAAGCACTAGTGCTCAGAGAAGGGCATTGAGTCTACCGAGAGGGACAGAGCAAGTGGAGAGGCGACAGAGGAAGGATGCGTTTAGGGTTTGGAGAGATAGGTGTAGGATTATTTTGGAGGAAGCGGGCACGTGGGCTTCATGCGTGCCCGATTTGATTTTTTTTTAATATTTTATTTGATTTTTTTTTATTTTTTATTTTATTTATTTATATTATTTATTTAAATTAACTTTTTAAATTTTACTAAATTTAAATTTCAATGGTTTAAATCGTTAATTTTTTTTTTATTAAT
>JZKD02S0520759.1:801385-826603 GCA_000966675.3 Picea glauca | reverse complement strand
GGAATGGAGATGGAAGTAGGTTAGGGAGGAAGGATGAGTAGTAATAGTTGAGAAGGTATGGAGATTTGTCTTATGGTGGAATTTAATGTTTTCCCTTCAAAAAAAATGTGTATATGTGAATATTCATAATTACGTAACTAAACCACAGTTGTCTAAATAAAAAACAATTGTTGAACTGGATAATAGTAATTAAAGGATTTCTCAAACAATTGATTGGTTTGTTGTCTTTTATAAAAGACTAGTCTTGCTGACTGGATTGGATGCAGACATAAATTACTAAAGGATGATAGTTTTGATTATTAGTACATGCACCAGACTTGTATGTACTAGCTACACATGCATTTCTTGTACATATACACTAGTATGTATGAATTTCTTGACTTACTTACTGATAATGTCGATTAATTGTTATGAATGTGTGAACCATGTTTCTTTTCCTTTGTACCATAAGATACCTTAACTTCGGGATGAAGTTTCCTGAAGGGTGGGTGTATGTAACAACCCTAGTTGAAAATATTCTTAGGGATTATTAAGAAAAAATAATTAGGTGATTAATTGTCTTAACATGGTTTTAACTAAATAAAGATTGGCATAATAATATTAATTATATATTTATTTATTAATTAATTGTTATAATTTTGATTAATTAAATAATTAAATTAATTACTTATCACATTGAATGAACAGGGTAATAAATTTAAAAGGGTTAATAAATTATATTGTTTAAATTAAAGGATTACGTATACGAAGGGGATAAGGAGCATTACTAATCTGATAAGGAGCATTAATAAACAGATAAGCAATGAATGAATGGATAAGGAAATAAATGAGGAGAAAGGGCGGTGAAGGAGGGATATGAGCGGGGGAGGTTTACGAAAAGAGGGAGGATTATCATTCTACTTGTTTGGGGGGAGAGGATCATTTTTGGGGGGTTCTCTTGGATTTGCAGAGGAGAGTTTGAGTTCTGTAGTCGGGAAAGGATTAGTACAGGGGCACCGGTTTGCTGGGGGTTTTGGGCACGGGGGCCAGGATATCCATATGGTATCCTGGAGCTAGGAAGCTGTCCTAGTTGGCAGGGTGGAAACTCGCTTTGGGCAGATTTGGGCAACGCATTAGGCAACAAAAAAGCAGCGGGCTGGACAACTGGGTCGACAGAGAAACTAGCATCAGGAAGAGGTAAAATTGTTTTATTCTGTTATGAAATTATTATGGTAAAATTGTTTTATTCTGTTATGAATTTTATTATTCGTTGATAAATTTATATGTGTACGTGCTGAATTTATAAGAAATTGCCGAGTTTCATAAATCAAGTAGAAGTTACTATTTTGTTTGTGGAATTAATTGATGTTAAATTAATAAGGTTACTACAGTACTGTAGTTGTTGTTCTTGTCGATTGTTGTTAGTGGTTTTTGGAATGTTGATTAATATAGTTGTTATAGATCGAGGTTATTGTTCCTGAAATGAAGGAAGTAACACGATTGCACGATATTCCCAAGACAATTGTGTCTGAAAGAGACCTGAAATTCACCTCAAAGTTGTGGAAAGGGTTATTCAAAGGGTTCAGAACAAATCTAAACTTCAACACAGCCTATCATCTTGATTCAGATGGGAAAACTGAAAGGGTGAACCAAGTGATAGAGAACATGTTAAGGATGTATGTGATGGACAAACCATCTAAATCGGAAGATTATATACACTTCATAGAATTTTCCTACAACAATGGGTATCAAGCATCACTGAAGATGAGTCTGTTTGAAACACTTTATGGAAGAAAGTGAAACACACCAATAAGATGGAATAACCCAGTTGATAGAGAAATAATTGGGACATAATTGCTCAAGGAAATGTAAGAGCAAATGCTAAAGATTAAGAAGAATTTGAAGGTTGTTGATGATAGGCAGAAAAGCTATGCAGACAAAGGAAAAAAACATAGGGAGTTTAAAGTTGGTGATCATGTTTTCTTGGAAGTGAAATCCCACATAAGTTCCCTGAAGTTGGGAAACTGTTCCAAGTTGGCAGCCAGATATTGTGGTCCATTTGAAATCCTAGAAAGGATTGAACCAATTGCATATATGCTTGCATTTCCTGCATCCATGACTGTACATAATGTGTTTCATGTTTCATTTATTAAGAAATACATACATGATGCTAATCGTGTTATTGATTGGAATGTGATTCAGGTGGAGCAAGAAGGTATCTTGCAGGTGCATTCGGTGCGTATACTGGACCGAAAAAGCAAGCAACTTTGGAATCGAGCCATAGGTCTTGTAAAATTCTAGTGGATTTGGTACGGTTCTGAGGACAAAACATGGGATCATGAAGATGCTATGCGGGCAGAGTACCCACATCTTTTTGAAGATTTTGGAAATATTGTTGTAGTTATGTAAATAAGTTTCACTGAGGACAGTGCAAAAATAAGGGTAGGGGATTGTAACACCCCAAGGCCGGGCCCCTGCTGCATTGTAATGATGGTTATAGGCTGGTAAGCCTAGTGGTTTTAAGAGACTTATGTGTTTATTAGGCTGGTGATCCAGATGCTAAGGCCAATGAGCCTAATTTTGTATATGTAAACACTCACATCATTAATAAAATTACATTGTTTCATGTAGAATGACCACGAATAAGAGTTATGCAGGACTAAACTCCACTAGGTAGGGTAAGGAAAGGGGGCTAAGTTTCTAGGCCTAGGGGCTAAGCTAGAGGGATTACCTCTAAGGTAATAATATTTTGTTATTATTTCCCAAAAGATATGGTTGACATAAGCTGGGTTGTCCTAACTTCCTGGGAGAAAGGGGAACGATTTCTAAGTGGAACTCATGCGGCTTCAGGAAGACATGTGTCAACCTGGGCACATGCAGTTATAGTTGGGAAAGCCATCTCATTGGGGGTTTGCTTCCCAATCTGGCATTGTTCCTATCCTTGCATCTAGACCAGTTTGGAGTTTTCCTCATGCCCCTTATGATTATCTAGAAGTCTGTCACCTTCTCGATTGACTAGGGATTCACGGATTGAACCAATTTTCCATCATCATCGCCTCTTTATCTAGCACACACCTTTGGAATACTACAGTTGTACTTGATTTATCCAGTGTGCCTCCTCTAAAGCTCGATGCAATTGTATTCGCCTGAGCTGTGATGTGTCTTAGTGTTTGGTTGTTTCCATTTTCGGTGTCCATAATCATTTTATGTTGCTATTGTCACCTGCGTCTAGCAGAATGTTTTTTCTTGTTTCTTAGGAACTGAATTGAAGAAGCAGGTTGTCATACATGTGAGAAACTCTCCCAGGTGAGAGAGTTTGTTGGGAAGTGAGTTCTCATGGAATGGAGTCCCGTAGAAACTACAGTACTCTGAGACTTCTGGTCCAAACTGTTGTTGAAGCCCAAGGTAAGGGAGGTGTAGTAACCCATGAACTTGTATTAGTGAAGTTGTACCCTCCTGGGGTGGATCATCTGTGTGGGGAATGAGGTTTTGTGGGTTGTGGGTATAAGTGGCTCCTAGGATAAAAGATCCTTTTGGTTGTTTTGTGCAACTCCCTTGTTTTCCTTGCCAAGCCTAGATCTCCCTTGCTGGTGGCGTTTAGTCCTAGCTCGGGGGTGACCCACTGCTGAGCATGATGAGCAACATAGTCTAATTTTGGGAGGTTCGTGGAAGGTCTGCACATAGTTAATGGTCATCTATTAAAATATAAGTACCAATTTTGTGTTCGTTGTATGTTGTGTATTTGTATTTACATTATAATTAATGAGTAATGCCTGTATATATATATATATATATATATATATATATATATATATATATATGTTGCATGTATGTGTTAAATGTTGCGTATGTTTAATTTCACTAGATAGATATATATTTATAAGTGTGAATACCATGTGTTATCTCTATCTTCCAGTTAAGTTTTATATGTGATTATTTCTGCAAAGTTACTCGGTGGCATGGCCTGGCCTGTTGTTTAAGGATGAGAATGTCAAAAGAATGGTATCAGAGCAGTAAAGGCAATTTTAAGTTTGTTTGGGTAGTGGTACCTGGAAGAGGTCGATGGTTTGGGACTTTACAGTTCCTGCATAGGAAAACATGGTTGATGATGACAATAAACTAATTGTGGATGAGCCACAAACTTCCCTAAGGAGGTCTACATGGGTCAGAGTTCCTCCAAGAAGGTATGATGATTTATTTTCATCAATTTATTTAAGTACTAATGATGATGAACCTTCGTGCTATCAGGAAGCTGTGGAGGGTTCTAACAATGAAAAATGGAAAGAAGCAATGAAGGATGAAATGAATTCTTTAGCGAAGAATGCTACATGGGACTTGGTATAACTTCCAAGAAATGGGAAAACTGTAGGTTGCAAGTGGGTCTACAAGATGAATAAGGGTGTTCATGATAAGGTATAAAGGTACAAAGAAAGGCTGGTTGTGAAAGGATATTCTTAGAAAGAAGGTATTGACTTTCATGAGATTTTTTCACCAGTTGTTAAGATTGTTTCAATTCGATTTGTGTTAGCATTAGTTGCGTCACTTGATTTGGAGTTGGAGCAAATAGATGTTAAGACTTATTTCTTACATGGATATTTGGATAAGGAGGTTTACATGGAACAACATGAAGGGTTCGTTCAAATTCACAACAAGAAATTTGTTTGCAGGCTCAAGAAATCATTGTATGGTCTGAGGCAGTCGCCCAGACAATGGTACAAGAAATTTGACTCTTTCATGATGAGCCGAAATTATACGAGTGACTATGATCATTGTGTTTACTTTAATAAATTGAATAATGACATATTCATTATATTAGTATTGTATGTTGACGATATTATTTTAGCAAGCAAAATTCTAACTGAGATCAACAGGTTAAAGGCTCAAATGGCTAGGACGTTTGATATTAAATATCTAGGATAAACAAAGCAGATTTTGGGCATAGAGATATTCAAAGATAGGAGGAATGGTAAGATTTGGTTGTCACAACAGAAGTATGTTGAGAAAATAATTTTGAGGTTTGGTATTGTTGGCAGTCATTTCGCATTTTTATCCTATCTTTATAAGCTGCCCACACAAGTGTTTTGAACCCTTGATATTCATCACAATCTTTGAATAAAACAACACTATTATTTCGCGCATTTGCACACCTGCCTTTGTTCTCATTTTCACGACTGCAAGCGTGAAAACTTTGATTTCGAAGTCACGTCAATGGAATTAAAATCGTCACTAGATTGTTATGGTCACTCTTGTTTATGTGTTCATTGCATTTCCAATCTAATTATAGTCGCACAGTTAGCAAGACACCAAAACTTTCACTCATTTGACATTTTTTTGTTGTTAATATGATTTCATTTTTATGAGATTGTGATGGTATTCAAATGATTATGATCGAGTCTTTGATTCAATGGTGGTTTGATGTTCTTTTTCTTTTGATCAAATTCAATGGGTTCATAACAATGCATTAATATGGTGATTAGACCCTTAATTCAATAGTTTCATACAATGTATAAGTCATATGGTCAAATCCTTATTCATTGTTTTGATTTTAAAACCATGCAAACACTATGCTTGTGAAAACATTTGGGTCGACTTACCGTAGATTTCATTAATTGTTTGAATGACATTGTTTTTAACATATGAAATAGTGATTTGAATCACCATATGCGCCATCAGTTGTACATTTGGAAATGACTGTTTTTCATGGGTTGGTTTCGTTCCATCACCCTTGCACATTTGGGCATTAATGCCTCCCCTCTATCCTGGGTCACCTCTGTTGATTTTTGGGTAAGCCTGTGAGCTATCGACCCTGTGTATACCCTGTTCAAACCCTTGGTCGTTTACACTACCCACTGTGTGTTCTGTTCTATGGCACCCGTGGTGCGCATAGAACCAATTGGTATCCAAACACTGTTGCTATTCGATAATGCTCGTGAGGATTTGGAAAATAGTGGTCGGCTGGTGTTTATCCAAAGGTTTGAGGGTTTCAACCTTTCAGTTGCCCAACAGTTCGCCCTCACCTTCGACGGATGTAGGGCTAAGGTCGGAGACATACAGCTCGAGCTAAATGAGGAATTCCTAAGCTCAACTATAGGACTACCAGCTACATGGAAAAGGTGGTTTAAAAATTCCAAAGTAGACGAGGTGTCGTGGCCGCTCCTATTCACATTAAGAAATATTGTTAGCTGTGATAGAGGTATTCCTATCACTACCCTCAAACCCAAGTGGTACGATCTTTTGGCAATTGTTAAGCAGTTTGTGACCTGCGAAGGTCGTTATGGCTTGGTGTTTTTGTATCATCTTCGGTTATTGATGAATTTTATAGGCTACCCTCTGAATATGCCACATTATCTCTTACGTAGTCTGTACAAGATGTCCAAATGATTCAAGCGTGAGAAGGCTGATAGCAACCTTTTCCATCACTACTCGATCAAAGTTATTATCGCTCATCATTTAAGCCTTAGTGGTGAGTGTTGGCAAGCCTTCCTATCTAGGAATGGCTTTTCCACCCCCGAGTCTATCCAAGTGGACAAGGTTGTGGTTACTAAAACTCTGGTTGGACCAGCCATGCCACTTCATATCCTTCTACCCCCTGTCAAACCCTCAGATTGCCCCAACCTTGACCTACCTGATACAATGGCCGACCCATGTACTAAAGACAATAATAAGTCCGTCAAAAGGCCTGTGAGGAAGAAAGGCAAAGGTGATACTGGTGTCAACAGTAAGGGAAAGAAGAATGCACGATGGATATCGAGATGTGCTAGGAACAAACCCAAGAAAAACGTTGACCAGAAGCCAATAGTGTTGAGCGAGGACTTGGATTCCGAAATTGAACGTTTCTTAGTTGAGGAATACCCTTACTCTCATGGCCTCTGCTCTATGGAACCCTACGACTATGTTTCCAACTTACCTCTGTGCCTCAAAAACGATCCTAAATTCCCGGGAATTAAGCTTCACAGTGACACCCCTGGTAACTTGCAAGAACCCTCGCCTGTGATGCCAAAACCCAATCAACCATCGTGTATTCAATGTAATTATTGTCTTGAATGCTATTACATCGATGTTCCCCTATTGCAATCGAAGATTAAATCTTTAGAGGAACGAGTTACAGTGTTGTCAAAGGAGAACGACAGGCTACAAGCCAACGAGAAGAAACAAAAAACCACCAGTTCAATTTTTTTCAGAAACATCAAGGCAGCAACAACCTTCATCAATTCAAAGTTATCATGATCGAATCATTTTCCTACTGCCCAGGTATGTACTTCAGCATTGATTTTGTGTTATGAGTTGGTTTGAATTAATATGATTGATTGTGGTTTGCTTTCGATTAGTCCTATTTGTTTGTTTAGAGTCAAAACGATTATGTTATATTCGGATTATTAAAAACGATTTCGTTATGAATCATGTACAGTAGATTCGTTTTGCTAAAATCAAATATAGCTATGATTTGGTTAAAGCGATTTTATTGTTCTCAGTTTAGTATGACTGATTGGGTTTGCTTTTGTTTAGTTCCGTTCGAATAGATTCAAGAAACGATTTTGTTTTGTTTTGAATGATTATTTCGTTTTGGATTATGATTGCATTCGATCTGTACAGATGATTTGTTTGCTAAACTCGGACACAACTATGTTTTGATTGATACGATTTTGCATTAGCATAGCGATTGTGTCGGCCCTAAATTAGTTCGATTCATTTCTTTTGGTTTGATTTTGGAACGATTCTGCGTGTTTGAATTAGCATGGTTTTTTATGTATGCAATGCATCAATATCAGAGATTGGTTTGATAAATACAATGTAATTTATTGATTCGAAAAAACAACTCTGTTAGTTTTGATTTTAAAAACCATTCTGTTAAGTTTTGGATTGACATAATTTTGTCTGTATTGAATTCGTATGAAATATTTGGCTAAATTGATTACAGTCTGTTTGAAATTGATTCAAAAAATGATTTTGTTGGTTTCCAATTATCAATCGATTATGTTTTCTCCGAATTGGTAATAAAAGTTGTTTGATAGATCGTACATATCCTGTTATCATTTGATTAGTTCAATTACGATTTCATTTGTTTCAAATTGGCATTAAGAATCTGGTTATTTCTAGCATTAACGATTTGCTTTGTTTTCAATTAGCAATTAAATATTTGGTTTAATAGGTCGAATGTATTTTTGTTATCATTTGGATTGATTAAAAACGATTCTATTTTCAAATTAGACCAGCTACAGAATCGCAAGATTCTGTAGCTAGTCTTAAGATTTTGTTTTTTGTTAATTTTATCAATAAAACATTATCTAAACTTGTGTATTCTTGTCTACCCACAGGTACCTACGAATTTCATTGAAAAATTGGACATGTTGTGGAAGTTTAGATATAGTTTTGTTTTGAGTTGTTGGTCATAGGCAGAAATAGAGACTTGGGAGATTGTTTCCAGATTTTTTGTAAACTGTTTTGATAATTCCCACAGGAATGTTTTACCCCGTGGCATTTAAATACTTGTTATTTTTTGTAATGGACCCATCATCACTGTTGGGAGAACAGACTATGGATTTATGATACAAGCTGGGATGAAAGTTGATGTATTGTAACAGCTTTAGCTTTCAATATATCAAACTTTTATTTCAAGTTTTCTTCATATCAATTTGTAATTAATTATCGACTACTTTAGCTATCGTAATTCATTGCAGGTTGATGTGATTTGGTTTATGTGTTGTCCATATCTGATCTCTCTTATTTTAAAAATACAACATTTACTTTGTTTCAATTTAATGAATTAAAGGTTTATCTTCTTCATTAAATGAATCATTTTGTACAAATCTTTGCACACATATTTATCTAAATGTGATGATTTGTAAATTATAAGATTGTTGTCATTTTTTATGTCTCGTTTGTCCTGTCATTTATATTTGAAGAGCACTGCTGCTTCCTATTTACAAGAAGCTTGTGGAGAATCTGGTGCGGGTTTCCTCCCACCGAACAGCTAAATCAACTATTGTATACAGGACAAACCTGAAGCGTTACTTCAGGTCAGTTTGCTATTTGTCATTTAATAGTTAATTTATTAGTGTTATTTAAGTAGTTTAGATAGGTATATATATATATATAGTTCAGATTCATAGTTAGAATTACTATTTTAGTTTCTTAGCTTAGATAGTTTTTATTTAGTTTCTTTCTCATAAAAGATTATAAAAAAAATAAAAAAATAATAGCTTTGCTGTCATAGGACAGTGCACAAATGATTTTTGCAAGTTTTCATTTAAATTTGTAATCTGTAAATATTGTACATTTGTGATTAATATTTAATTCTGTTAATAATTGAACATTTAATTTCATAGAATTATTGTTGTATAGTATAGACAATAGACTGTATATATTTATCCCAGATTTGTTTATTAGTTTGCTTTAATTATTGTTTTCATTTAGATTAGTTTCTTTAGTTAGTTTTCTTTCGTTTTTCTAGGAATCAGATCGGCCAACGGAGATGCTAAACCCGTCGGGGTGGATCATCCCAAACGGCTTGGGTTATTTAGACAACCCCAGACCGGATCCACTCTTCCATTTGGCGAGCGTTCATTTTCGCCTGTCAACAAGTATGAACAGTGTGAAACCATTTTTTGTACCTTTCACTTCCCATTTTAAGCTTTCTTCAAGTTTATGTCCTAGTACAAAATAAGAAAAGGAATATATGTCTCAAATATCGTATGCTAATGCAGTAAGAATTTTAATGTATGCGATGGTTAGTACATGACCAAACATTTCACATGCAGTTGGGGTTGTTAGCAGATATATGGAAAATCTAGATAAAGAGCACTGGGAAGCAGTGAAATTGGTGCTTCGGTATTTAAGGGGGGGCACAAGTGATTATTGTATCACCTATAACAATGGTTGTGAGTTAGTCTGTGGATATGTTGATTCTGATTTTGCAGGTGATTTGGACAAGAGGAGGTCAACTTCAAGATATGTCTTTACTCTTGCATGTGGAGCTATTAGTTGGAAGTCAAAGCTACAGAACATTGTTGCTTTATCCTCTACAAAAGAAAAATACATAGTTTCTTCACATGATTGCAAAGAGGTAGTTTGGTTAAAAGGTTTGTTTGGTGAGTTTGGAAGGATGCAGGAAAAAGTAAAGCTACTTTTTGATAGTCAAAGTGTTACTCACTTGGCCAAGAATCCATCCTACCACAGTAAAACAAAACATATTCCTATTAAGTACCATCTTGTAAGACAGGTCATCAATGAAGGTGGAATTTCTCTTGAAAATTTTCATACAAAAGAGAACTGCGCAAGCATGTTCACAAAACTAGTAATTTTAGAGAAGCTACGATGGTGCTTGGCTTCTCTTGGCTTGCAGAAAAGGTGATGAACAAAAGAAGGAGAAAGGTATCAGGTTAATTGTTGTCAAGGTGGAGATTTTGGAATTTGGTGACAAATAATTCCTCCACAATTGGATCTTAGATCCTATTATTCAGCGTTGGTTGTAACTAATTAGACCAATTTAGAATATGGATATGAGCACATTCAATAATCAGTTTCTTATGTGACTGTGTATAAATTTCTATAAAGTCATGTATGCCCATAGATTTTATGAGTGAGATGAGTGGAGTGATCCTACTGTAACTCTTCATCCTATGAAAAATAATAAAACCGATACCTTTGCTTGGTGGACGTATCCCAACGATTGGGTGAACCACGTTAATCCTCGTCTTTCATGTCAGTCATATGTTTGATTTTTTTATGTAATGTTTCCATTGCATATGAGTTTTCAATTTGGTGACTATAGGGTTAACATCATCTTGGAAAATCTATGGATAAATTAGCGGATCCATCCATGAAGGTTCTAAATGAAGGATAAGATCCTATCACTAAGAGGGGGGGTGGATCAATGACAAAACAATTATATCAATTTTTCCTTTATTAATGCAAACATAATTTTAACACAGTATTTTATCGTGGAACTCAAATGGGAAAACCACAAACTCTTTTCTATTAACTGTAAAATTTGTTTTACATGTTACATAGAAGGAAGATGTACTTCCTTTTTTATCAACACCAACTGATTAGGATGCACCCACACCCTGGTTTACTAGCACTAACTGGTAGGAGGCTACGACCCCCTGTTTAGTCAACTATAACTGACAAGGAAACACCAACTCCCTCTGCAGGCACCAACCTATCCTTGCACCACCCAATCACACTTAATGCATAGGTATTATCTTTTCTTCCTGGAATCTGCTTCAACTTTTGATCTTCTGATATGGATTGTAGAGACACTTTCTTCCCACCACTTTTTCTCGTTTATATACTCTTCAAACGGGTGTGAAATTTAAAACATCGTGTACCTTTATTTGAACCATTGTACCTTTTCATTTAAAATGATAAACTAAACTTTAATTAATATCATTTTTACTTTTTATTATTTATTCATATTTTCATGATTTATTCTCTTTTAATCATGACTCTGTATCGGTTCATTTTACCGTGTAGGTTTTTCATAAATTGATCACAGTCATGGATCAATTTAATCCTTTATACTTGATATCAAATCTCTTTTACTTCACAAAGACCAGATTCTGTGGAGGCGCTTCCTTCAAGCCATTTCACATGACCATGCGTTATAGAACCAATGGCTCAGCAATTTCGACAATGCATTACACTCTACAATGTCAAACCTCTTTACCATATGACCAATGGTGGTGACCTCCTGCTTTAGGCAATTAGACCAAATGAGCATTTGAGCACTTCTCAGTTCAACGCCCACGATTCATCCTCCTGACGAGATAGACGGCTGATGGGGTTTCGACATTTTAGACATTCGAGTCTTCATGACTTCACACTTTAATAAACTCATGATCACGAAATCGTAGAAACAATCAGATGGTTCAAATTACCCACTGAGATGGATGGTTGACAGGGTTTCAGTGTTTTAGGCATTCAAATGCTTGTGACTTCCACTTTCAGAATTCCCGATCACGAAATTGTCGGTAAAATCAGACGTGTCATATTCTCCACAAAGATGGAAAGTCGTCGGTTCTTTGGGATTTTTCTCATCAGGTCTCATGACCTCCAACAGCTCGAAAATCCCAATTAGGATATTGCTAAAATGATTGGACGACTCCCATTTGTTTTGCGAAGACAAATCAACGGTTTATATTTGATCCTTACAATTCTTAATTCGACGGCCAGGGCTTAATCAAGCATTGAGATGGATGGCTATCGGGATTTCAGAACATTGGGCGAGTGCTATGTTGAAAAATCTCGGTATGGAATCACCGAATCGATCGGACAGTTCACGTATGATCTCACCAAAACGATCAGACAGTTCACGTATGATCTCACCAAAACGATCGAACATTTCGAGTTTTATTTCGCGGAAATAAATCGATGGTCCATAGCCTTGGTGATCCGATGAATGACGGGGTTTCAGCACTCCTGTGATAAAGGGGGGTCAAAACTCCAACTCCCAGTATCTAAAATGCCTCTCTCACCGGATCGACGATCCACATTGCTCCTCATTTTCTTTGAATCTAACGGTCCACATCACTCCTCCTCCTGAGCTTTTGGAGCTTCGGCTTTCGGGGTTTTGAACAAACCTCAAATCTGATATTATGCCACACTTATCCTATCCTTCCACTTTGATACGATTCGACGGCTGTTGAGGTTCTCGAAGCATATCAATGGTCGACAAATTCCTCCATGCATCTATGCTGGATCTAACGTCCCATGGCTATTTCTTCCTGTTGTCTCCAACAATCTCTACCATCCATTGAGATTATCGATGGCTCCTTTCTCTAAACTCAACACCAACCCTTGTGAGATTAACTCAACTCTCATCCTTTATCTGAGCTCTTTCAAGCCTATATTCCTTCTGAGCTTGATTCATAGGAACATTGTTGATCCTATCGTGATCAACAATAATCACGAATTTATTTTTCTACCTGATATACTGTGTAATGCACTCTTTCTGTTCACTCTTCCTTTTGAGCTTGTGCTATCATCCTCTTCACATTGTTTGACATCTTCTTCTTAACTGATATTCTTGTTGACATCAATGAAAATCTATCCAACAATCTCCCCCTTTGTCATTGAGGGAAACACACTAAATTCATATTGAAATCTCCCCCTGTGCTGATGCTTTCCTCTTATGAGGATTTTCTTTTTATGAAGTTTCTCTCCCCCTTTGACATCAATGGCAAGGGGTTTCTTCTCCTATGATCTGTCTATATAAGTACTTTTATGACCACTGGTAACACCTCCTGCAATCACACTTTTTCTATCATAACTGAATGACTCCCTCTATCGTTGATTGTTATCTCCCACTGAATAGGTGCCAACTGATGCATTATTTTCTTGAGAGATTTAGGTAGGAAGAAGGATTACTCCCAATTTTTGCCTGAGATATTCAAATACATATGTGCTTAAGGGTTTTGTAAAAATATCTGCCACATGTTCTTGTGTTGAAACATATTCCAATTTAATGTTCTTATTTTCAGCCTGATCTCTTAGATAGTGGTACTTTATGGGAATGTGTTTTGATTTTGAGCATTGAACATGGTTCTTAGAGAGACTTATCACACTTGTATTATCACAGTGGATAGTTGTGGGTTCTTCAAATACTATTTTGATGTCTTGTAGAGTTTGTTTCATCCATTCCACTTGTGTGCAACATTTTGCTACTGCAATATACTCAGCTTCAGTTCTAGATAGAGATATTGAGGATTGTTTCTTGCTTATCTAAGAAACCAGTGATTCTCCCAAAAATAATTCTCTTCCACTCGTAATTTTTTTGTCATCTACACTTCCTGCCCAATCAACATCTGAATAGGATTTTAATGTAAATGAGTCCTTGCTAGGGTACCACAAACTAATATCTATGGTTCCTTTCAAATATCTAAAGATTCTTTTTACATCTTGAACATGGCACTCCTTAGGTTCTGCTTGGAATCTAGCCACCATCCCAACAACTTTCTTGACATCAGGTATGGAAGCTGTTACATAGAGAAAACTACCAATCATTGATCTGTAGTGTTTTGGATCTACAACTTTGGACTCATCATTCTTTCTTATTTTGCATCCAACTGTCATAGGTGTACTAACAGGTTTGCAATCCTCTAACTAGAATATCTTAATCATATCCTTAACATATTTAGACTGATGGATAAAGACTCCCCTTTTGGACTATATTATTTGTAATCCAAGGAAGAAATTTAGTTCGCCAAGCATAGACATTTCAAATTCTTGCTACATCATCTTAGCAAAGTCTTCACTCATTTTTATATTATTACTACCAAATATGGTATCATCAACATACACTTCCACAATGATCAAATTATTACCATCAATTTTACAATACATATTGTTGTCTGTTGATCCCCTTTTGAGGCCTTGTTTTTGTAAATAAGAGTCTAGCCTTGCATACCATGCTCTGGGTGCTTGTTTTAATCCATAGAGTGTCTTCTTTAATTTACAAACATAGTCTCTTTTATTGGTTATTTGGAACCCATCTGGTTTCTCAATATAGACTTCCTCTTCTAAATTTCCATTGAGAAATGTTGATTTGACATCCATTTGGTACACTTTAAATTTTCTGTAGCTGGAGAAAGCTAAGAACATCCTAATTGCTTCTAATCTGGCTACAGGTGCAAATGTTTCTTCATAGTCTACTCCTTCAACTTGAGCATAAACTTTGAATACTAATCTGGCTTTGTTATTGATTACTTGTCCATCTTCATTCATTTTATTTTTATATACCCATTTAGTTCCAATGGAATTTTTATCTTTTGTTCTAGGAACTAGTTCCCAAGTTTGATTTCTTTCAATTTGATCCAATTCTTCATTCATAGCTTTAACCCAGTTCTCATATTTACATGCCTCTTTGATTGAGCTTGGCTCAATATATGACAACAATGTTAATTTTGTTTGATATAGTAGTTGTCTTCTTGTTTGCACTCCATCATTCATATGTCCAATAATCAGTTCTTCAGGATGGATTTTTTGAATAATTCTTGAGGGTGTCTTTGTATCTCTTCTTAGGAATTATTCTCTTATATCTCCATCTTCACTATCTTCTTCACTTTCAATAGTATCCATATCATCTTCTTCCCTTTATTTTTCATTCTCTTCTACTTCTTTTAGTTGTGTGTTGAATGTCTCATCATCATCTTCATCTTTATTTTTAGATATGGTCTCTTGATTTTTTATCCTTATCATTTTTAGATAATTCACCTTGACATCTGCACTTTCAACAATATTATGTGATCTAAGATTGTAGCATCTGTATGCCTTCTTGTTTGAAGCATATCTAAGAAAAATACCTTCATTAGATCTGGCATCAAATTTTCCAAGACTCTCATCTAATCTTTTGATGTAGCATTTACTTCCAAAGACTTCGAAGTATTTCATAGATGGAGCTCTTCCAAACCGTAGTTCATAAGGATTTTTATCACTATTAACCCTTAGATGACCTCTATTCAATATGTATACATCTATTCTTACAGCTTCCCTCCAATATCCATCTGACAATTTTTCTTCATTGAGCATAGTCCTTGCAACCTCCTGAACTATTCTGTTCTATCTTTCAGCAATTCCGTTTTGTTGAAGTGTTATGGCAGCAGAGAATTGTATTTTTATTCCATGAGTTTCACAGAAGACATCGAACTGTTTTGAGGTGAATTCACCACCATTGTCTTATCTAAGACATTTGATTTATGTCTCCCTTTCATTTTCAACAAGGGTTTTAAAGGCTTTGAATTTGTTGATTGCTTCTGATTTTTCTTTGAGAAAACATATCCAACTCATTCTAATAAATTCATCAATGAACAACATAAAATAAGACTCTCCTTGTAGACTCTTTGTTCTCGTAGGTCCACATAGGTCAGTGTGAACAAGCTCTAAAGGTTTAGAGGTTGTGTATTCTTTTGTTTTGAACCTTACCCTAGTTTGCTTCCCTAGTTGACAATGTCTACATGTAACATTTGAGGGTTTTATGATTTTTGGCAAGTTTCTTACTGCACCAAGGTTGCTGACTTTCACAAGATTGTCAAAGTTAATATGCCCCAACCTCCTATTCCATAGCCGACTTTCATCTACATAATTTATATGACACTCCTCATTCAATTTTGCATCTAGTATATATACATTTTCAGGAGTTCTAGGAGCAGTACCAACTAATTTTCCTATTTCTTCTCTCCTAATATCACATTTTTGGGAATCAAAGATGCAAAAGTATCCCTGATCACAGGTTTGAATGACACTTAATAAACTAGGCTTCAATTTATCGACAAGTAGTACATTTCTAGCTTTGTCTTTTCCCAAGCTCACAGTGCCTTTCCCAAGTATGTTACTTGAAGCATTATCACCAAATGTAACTTTACCTTTTTGTTTCTTTAAGTCTAATAACTTGTCCTTGTTACCTGTCATATGTTTTGATCATTCACTGTCAACATACCACAGATCCTTTTAATCTTGAGTTTTTAGGGAAATAAGACATTCAATTTTTGATGTTTTTATTCTCCAAGTTTTCTTCTACTCTCTAATGAACTTGGGTTGTTCTAAGACTTCCATTAGTCTGCAATTAATGGATTTATGTCCATGATTATGATATCTGAAGCATTGTAAGTTCCCTTCTTATAGAGGTTCAAAGGAGTTATAGTTTCTTCTCTTAACTCGATGTGTTTCTTGTTTATCCTTAAGGATATAATTCTTAACCTTCAAATTTTTCTTTCTATATGCTCTACAATTTATAGCTTTGTGTCCAAAATTAGAGCATGCAAAGCAATAACCAAGAAAAATGTGAGGATACCTGTTTTGGTAAAACTTCTTTGGTATTGTCTTGCCTTCTTTCCTGGTGGGTGGAGGTAATCTTCTGGAGTTCTGATCATTAGTTATCTTCTCTTCATTTTTCTTCTTGAATGTACTGCAAAGAGCATCTGCATAAGATTTTGAATTAACATGGCTTTCCTTTTGAGAATAACCTATTCCATTTTTATTTCCAGAATCCCTTTGCACTGTAATAATCTTATCTAATATTTTAGAACTATTTTTAGATTTTGTTTGAATGATTTTTGCATCTAGCTCCTTTTTCAGATGAACTATTTCTGCCTCCATCCTTTCAACAGTTATTTGTTTTTCTTCAAGATACTTTTCTAGACTTTCTTCAATCTTATTTGCTTCTAAGATTTGTTTTTTCAGATTGTTCATAAGTTTTTCCATCTCCTTTTCTTCTTGTTCATATTTTTCTTTCTGTTCAACTACAAAACTTTTCAACTGCCTATATCTGGTTTTGTATTTTCTTAATTCATCTAAGGCACAGACAAGTTCTTCCTCCATATTAACTTCTGCTTCATCTTCTAACTCTTTCTCATGTTTAATTTTTTCTATTTCATTAGATTCTTCAATACCTAAGAAAAAGACTTCATCATCATTAGATTCATCGTTTTCACTAGATTGTGACGAGCTCTTGTCTTCTTCTTTTGAGTAGAAATTATTTTTCCCTCTGTAGAAATTTTTCTTATAGTTGGGTTTTTCCTTTTTCTGGTATTGTTTGTTTTTATTTTCTTACTCTTCAGGGTACTCTTGGGATAGGGACACTTGGATGTGAAATGACCAACTTTGCCACAATTAAAACATTTGAAAGGAAGCTTGCCTTTGTATTTCCCTGATCCTTTCTGATTTTTTCTAATGAAGTTGGCTTCTTCCACATCAGATTCTTCATGATGACAAGATTGAGGTTTTTGCTTCTGATTTATCTTTGTCTTGAATGCTTTGAAAGTTGTTTTGTCTTTTGTTGATTTATTATTTCTTGTTCTCATCTCATATGCTGTAAAAATTTCATGGAGCTGGTCAACTGTGAGTGAGATTAGATAGAATCTATCTTCAAATGAGGAAATCTTTGCATCATATCTCATCGGTAATGACCTTAGTATTTTTTTCACAATGGGTTTATCTATAACTTCTTCTCCTGCTGCTCTAATTGAGTTGACCACTTCATCTACCCTATGAAAGTACTCAACACTATTTTCTTCTTCTTTCATTTTCAGGTTTTCAAATTGAGTTCTATAGGTCTGTAGTTTGGCTTTCTTAACTTTGTCATCTCCTTCATATATGGCCTCCAATTTGTCCTAGATTTCTTTGGCCAATTTGCAATGCATAACTTTCACACATATAGAGTTAGTCAACCCTGCTAGAATACCATTAACTGCTCTTGAGTTATCATTACAGATTTTCTTTCCTCCAGAGTCTTTGGGTGGAGTAGTTGGTGCAATGTAACCGTCTACAATAGATTTCCAGATATCAAAACCAAGAGCCAACAAGAAGTTTTTCATTCTTATTTTCCACAGAGCATAGCCTTCCCCATTGAGCAATGGTGCTTTGTTGTTAGAGATTCCTTCTTGTTGATCCATCTTCAGGATCTACATTCAAGTTTGTTATACTGTGCTGAAGGAACCCGCTCTAATACCAATTGAAGGATCAAATCCTGTCACTGAGAGGGGGGGGTGAATCAGTGACACAACAATTATATCAATTTTTCCTTTATTAATGCAAACAGAATTTTAACACACTATTTTATCGTGGAACCCAAATGAGAAAACCACAAATTCTTTTCTATTAAATGCAAAATTTGTTTTTTACATAGAAGGAATATGTACTTCCTCTTTGATCAGCACCAAATGATCAGGATGCACCCACACCCTGGTTTACCAACATCAATTGGTAGGAGGCTACGACCCCCTCTTTAGTCAGCTATAACTGACAAGGAAGAACCAACTCCCTCTGCAGGCACCAATATTCCCTTGCACCACCCAACCACCCTTAATGCATAGGTATTATATTTTCTTCCTGGAATCTGCTTCAGCTTTTGATCTTCTGATATGGACTGTAGAGACACTTTCTTCTCACCACTTTTTCTCATTTATATACTCTTCAAATAGGTGTGAAAATTAAAACATCGTGTCCCTTTATTTGAACCATTATACCTTTTCATTTAAAATGATAAACTGAACTTTAATTAATATAATTTTTCCTTTTTATTCTTTATTCATATTTTCATGATTTATTCTCTTTTAATCATGACAGTGTATCGGTTCATTTTACCGTGAAGGTTTTTCATAAATTGATCACAGTCATGGATAAATTTAATGCTTTATACTTGATATCAAATATCTTTTACTTCATAGATACCAAATTCCGTGGAGCCACTTCCTTCAAGCCATTTCACATGACCGTGCATTACAGAACCACTGGCTCAACAATTTCGGCAACGCGTTACACTTTGCAATGTCAAACCTCTTTACCATATGACCAATGGAGGTGACCTCACGCTTTAGGAAATTAGACCAAATGAGCGTTTGAGCACTTCACATTTCAACACCCACGATTCATCCTCCTGACGAGATAGACGACTGGCAGGGTTTCGACATTTTAGACATTCGAGTCTTCATGACTTCACACTTTACTAAACTCACAATCATGAAATCGTTGAAACAATCAGACGGTTCAAATACCCCACTGAGATGGACGGTTAATGGGGTTTTGATGTTTTAGGCATTCAAATATTCATGACTTCCACTTTCAGAATTCTCGATCACGAAATTGTCGGTCAGATCGGACGTGTCATATTCTCCACGAAGATGGATGGTCGTCGGTTCTTTGGCGTTTTTCTCATCGGGTCTTATGACCTACAAAAGCTCTAAAATCCCGATTAGGATATCGCTGAAATGATTGAACGACTCACATTTGTTTTACGAAGATAGATCAATAGTTTATATTTGATCCTTACATTTCTTAATCCGACGGCCATGGCTTAATCAAGCGTTGAGATGGATGGATGCCGGGATTTCAGAACATTGGGTGAGTGCTGTTGTGAAAAATCTCAGTATGGCATCGTCAAAACGATAAGACGGTTCGCGTATGATCTCACCAAAATGATCGGACGCTTGAAGTTTTATTTCACGGAAACAGATCGACGGTCCATAGCCTTGGTGATCCGATGACTGAAGGGGTTTCAACACTCCTGTGATAAAGGGGGGTCGACGCTCCAACTCCCGGTATCCAAAATTCCACTCTCGTCAGATCGATGATCCACGTCGCTCCTCCTTTGCTTTGAATCTAATGGTCCATGTCACTCCTCCTCTTGAGATTTTGGAGCTTCGGCTTTCGGGGTTTTGAACAAACCTCATCGATGATATTATGCCATGCTTATCCTATCCTTCCACTTTGATATGATTCGACAGTTGCCGAGGTTCTTGAAGCAGATCAATAATCAACAACTTCCTCCGTGCATCTATGCTGGATCTAATGACCCATGGCTATTTGTTCCTGTTGTCTCTAGCAATCTCTATTGTCCATCAAGATTATCGATGGCTCCTTTCTCTGAACTCGAGGCTAGCCTTTATGAGATTAACTCGACTCTCGTCCTTTATCTAAGCTCTTTCAAGCCTCTATCCCTCCTAATCTTGATTCATAGGAACATTGTTGATCCTATCATGATCAACAATAATCATGAATTTCTTCTACTACCTAATATACAGTGCAATGCACTCTTCCTGTTCACTCTTCCTCCTGAGCTTGCACTATCATCCTCTTCACATTATTTGACATCTTCTGCTTAACTGATATGCTTGTTGACATCAATGACAATCTCAAATGTGGTAATTCATCATTAACAACAGATCATCAATTCGACTGTTGACATCAATGACAATCTGTCCAACACTAAAATGTACCACATCTTTCATCCATGAAATTACAATCCCTGAAAAAAGTTGTGGTAGAAGTGGAATATCCATCCATGAGTTGGCTCAATAAGGATGGGCCCTCTCCTTTTATATATAATGACATTACAACCTACTGATGTTTAAGTCATTGATAGAGATTAAAATACACTTTATGGATATGACGTATTCACCATGTCATAAACTTAATTTTTTATGTTCAAACGAACTCTGGTATACTTTTACAAATGAATTCATCTTAGCTTAGTGTATAATTTGAGAAGGGTTCATACCCTTCCCATTCGACATCTTATCTCTTCTTAACTCACCATATCTAGAGTTAAGTGATGTAACTTCCCCTTTCTACGATCATTAACATTTGGGATTAGAATTACAATAAAGGGGTGGCTACTTTATAATAGTTTATTTTGTGTCTATATATATATATATATATATATATATATATATATCTTGTGTTTGTATTAGAGTATAAATAAGGGTTTGGTTTCACCACATTCACCATAAACCAACCATGGTATGATGAATTCTTCATATAAATATGATAAGAATTATGAGACAAGGAAGTAGCATAAATCGTAAGATAGTCAAACCAAGACACTCCACCACATCAACATCATGGATCCAAACCAAAACATCCCATACATCACAACATGCTCAAACCAAAATTCATATCAATCCCATTTTCATGCTCGTAAGGATACCCTAAGAGACTTGCCACCCAAGTGTATATGAGGGGCAACATCTGGCTTGTAGTTGGGAACATGTACTCTCAGAAGAAGAGTGCATGAGAATCCCAAAATATTATCTTTGTAATTGCAAGAGAACTCCTTTAAGAAAATTGAGTGTGGATGGGTGGTCTATGTCTCATCTCATTCAGCTTATTACCTAAAAAATTTACTTTAGAAGAAATACAATATCAATGTCAAAAGTAAGAAATTGCTCATAATAGGGAACTTATTCCACATAATGTCTTTTCAAATACTTATTCTTCCTACTACTCTAAATGAGCAAAATATAAAGGCTAGGTGTAATCATATTTCCATTGTAACCACCCTATCCTCTTATTTACATTAAGGAGACTTCCCTTGTGTTTCTCTATGAACTGAAACAAGGATAAATTAAATGCAAAATGATTTTGAGTTGGTACAAAAATTAAATAATTACAATACATGTCATTCAACTCATGAGGATGGATAGAAATACAAACATTATGCCAACATTGACATGTTATTTCATAAGAACAATCCACCAATTGTTGAAGAGGGCTGATATATAGTCCTAAGAAGTAATACATGTGCCTCCTCAATGGAAAATATACATGTAGAATATAATTTACACCTTCAAGAAAATGAGGTGTGGGTGGATCCAACATCAATCCATCTTCAGTCAAACATAAGTTTGAAGTATGAATGAAAATTTTATAAATAAAAGGAAGATATAAATCATTATTAAAAATATGAAGCTGAAAAATATGCTATCCCAAACTAAAATCGACCCCAAAGATGTATTCTTCATCTGAAAAATTATGCATAGAAGGTGTGATAGGTGAATGGATATATAGCTGAAAAATTTATGTGAAATTGAATCCCAACATCTACCTCACATACTTGAAAAATTATGCAAGATCCATTGTTATATATGGATGAAAAATATGACTCAAATTTTTTGCACATGGTTCCACCCTATTTGGTTGTCCATGAATATCAAAATATGGAACTTTGACTTCCTCGTATGGAGTTGAAATTGAATCTTCAATGATTTCCTTATTTTCATAGCTTTCACTAATGTACTCAAAAGAGAAAATTAATGCATGATTTTTACACCTTACTTCATCAAAGATAATGTCTTGTGTCTTCATTGGATTACTAATAAGGGTGTGGTATCACCACATTCACCATAAACCAACAATGATATGATCAAGTCTTCATATGAATATGCAAATAACCGTGAGGCAAGGAACTAGCATCCATCAACCAAAGATATGCTATCAAGAAGAGAAAATCCGACAATAAGACACATAATCACATCAACATCACGTATCCAAACCACAACATCCCATACATCAGAATATGCTCAAACTAAAATGCATCTCAATCCCATCATCATTTTTGAAAGATACCACAAAGATACTTGTCACTCAAGTGTATATGAATGGAAACATCTGGATCATACTGGGGGACATCTACTCTAAGAAGAAGAGTGCATGAGAATCCAAGAATAATATGTTTTTACCTCATAACAAATATGAAATGTTGAAGTTGCATAGGTCAAGTTTGATGCCTTCATAACATGCTAACTTCACCCTACAACCGAAGTCCCAAATATGGGTGTTATCCTTGTGGAACTAAGAGGTTGGCCATTGTCACCTCACCAACTCTCCTCTACACTTCAGGATAAATGGAATCCTAACCAAACAATTCTTCCCTATGGGTTACTAAGCTTAATGTGTTAATGAATTGTAGGAGTATGACAAAGAAAATAATGTAAAAGGAAAATATACAAGATACTCGTATGAGTCATCTTATCACCATTTATATAACTCTTTTTTTTTACCACCTCTGTGTTTAATTTGCAAAGGATACAACCCTAGGGATGAATTCACTACGTTTCCTTAATGGGTAAGCTTAGTCATATTTCTTATCAAAATGAGTACACGTTTCCTTTTATTTCAGTGTGTACCAAGGGAACATAATGTACCCTAATATGAGAATAATATAGAGTTATGAATAAACCATAGGTCAATAAAAATAAAGACAAATGAAGGGCAAGAGAAATTAATTGGACGTTACCTTAGAGCTTGAACCCTCCACCGAGATACTGAAAACATATAAAATTCATGTAATATTCAAGAGCTAAATAGTAAAAAATGTGAGTGAGAGTTCTAAATGTAACCTAACATATTACCTTTAGGGAGAATATTGATGGTTACCATAACCATGTTTTGGTATAGACCAGTTCCATTAATCTAACCTATACAAGAAGCAAATCCATTAGTTTTGAGATGTAATAATCCTTATATATATATATATATATATATATATATATATATATATATATATATATATATCACCATAACAACCGCTTAGGAAGGTCGACATGAGTATAATAGAGGAAATGATACCCAAATATTAAAGCGATAACGCTGGTTTTTGACAAGATAATAACCCTTGAAAACCCTTGAATGAGATAACCAGAGCAGAGAAAACCTCAAGACTCTTCCTCAACAATTCTTGGATATCGAGGAACCAAAATGAAGCCTTGACAATAATACATTATTAAATGACAGTAGTAATGTGTAGATATATTGTCATATCTAAAGATTGTTAGCATGACGTGGCTTATCCTACCTCTGCCAAGTCAAACAACCAAAGCCACCGTTCAATGGAGAAGTCAAGTTCACTCCCAGTTCAAGGAATGGTTAGTACACGTTAAAGTGAAATACATTTCATAAATATGAGTTGGGTATGGAGTACTACTGTGAGTTATAAAACCTGATATGACCCTAAGTTGAGTGCCAAACAAACTCAAATTTTGTTAATGAAAACACTCATAGAGTATTCCTCTATGGAAACTATGATTGATACTTTTTCTTTAAGAAAAGGTTGAGTACATATGTGTGAGAACAATAACTTAGTAATGAATTAAATAGTGAGTATGGTATCACTATGATAAGCTAATGTTTGATGACAAAACCTATTGAGTTTGATAGAAAGAATATTTAACCTGTCATTGATCGCCATGACAATGTAGATAAAATTATGAGTAACAAATACATTAATTTACACTTGAAATAATTTGGCAAAAGAGACATTAAAATTATTATAATATAAGGATAGCATTATCCATAAATTAATGGGTTTAAAACTAACAACATTTTTGTTTTTATAGTACATATATACATACATTATTAACTCTTGTTTAAGAAAAAAAGAATTGAGATCCATCATGTTTTGCACATATCAAAATCAGAAACAAATAAGTGTCATAGGTGAAGATATTGAAAAATCAACACCAAGTGGTCCATAGATGTATGTGGAGTTAAATAGTGAACATTCAAATAATAACTATTTAGGGATGTTGGAAACTGTGCGTAGCATAAGGGAATAATTACAAAGCATCAAGGAAGATAATGAAAAATTACTCAAGGGTAGTAAAGAATGTCAGGCTGCTAAATTGTAGCTTTTAAGTGTCCTGAATCACTAAATTGTCAAACAAGGGTTGGTATACTTCGAGCTGATACACAGTATGTGCAGGCAAGCATCTAGTCTTTATTTGAATGCTATCCTAAGAATAAAACACGCACCTATTCTAAGAACTTGAATTCTAATGACTAACTCGAAACTGAGCATTTCCTATCTAAATCATCAACAGAAAAACAGTCTGGTACTCAAATGCTAATATTGTTATTTCTATTCAAAAGCACAGTTCTACAAAATCATTCTACCTCTATGTTCAACCATCTACTATCAGCATTTTCGTCTAAGTCATAACACACAGGGTACTGTCGAAACTGCATTCA
>JZKD02S0520759.1:783112-801375 GCA_000966675.3 Picea glauca | reverse complement strand
GGTGCTCAGCTGTCCCGGTTTCCTGCTCAGGCGGGACAGCTGGCATCACTTTTGTATCTTTGATCATAGCAATATAACAGGCACTGCCTCTTTTACTTAAAAAAAAAAAAATATACAATATGATCTGAAACTAAAAATTACATAAATGATGAGAATTACGAGAAAATTCAGGAAAAATGTTAGAATAATAAATCATATTAGGGTGAGTCAAAATTCAGCTCCAATCATGAAGGTTTAGTGTTATACAAAAACACAATCTACTTTTTAAGTGGATGTCGTGGGCCTTAAATAATAAGAAATGTAATATACTAGGTATATTACAAATTTCCAAACCACACAGAATTAAAGAATTTGATAATAGAGTAATTACATAAGAAACATTTTTTAGGTTACTGAGGTTACCAAAAGACTTTAACAACTTTGAAGAAGGAGTACTTTTGGCCTTGGATGAAAACTTCAGTAGTTGAATATTTGGCTAAGTGTCGAGAGTGCCATCAAATTAAGACTTAACACTGTCACCCAACCGAATTATTGTAGCCCATACCCATTTATGAGTGGAAATTGGAAGATATTAGTATGTATTTCATTATAGTGTTACCTATAACTAATAAACAAAATGACTCTATAATGATAGTAGTACACAAACTCTCAAAATATGCACATTTTATTCCATTAAAATCTACCCACAAAGCCATAAACATTGTAGATATTTTCATGAAGGAAACTTTTAGGATGCATGGTTTACCCAAGAAAATCATTTCAAATAGAAATATGAAGTTCACTTTGAATTTCTGGAAAACATTGTTCAATGGTTTGGACACTCAACTGAGTTTTGAGTGTTTCATATCATCCTCAAATGAGAGTAAGATCGAAAGGACTAACCAAATTGTAGAGGATATGTTGCAGATGTATGTAATGTACTTCCCCACTAAGTGGGAATATTACCTTCATCTGGTTGAGTTTTCATATAATAATGGTTATTTTACTTCATTAAAAATGAGTCATTTCAAAGTGATGTATGACAAGAAGTGTTGAACACCCGTTAGTTGGGCTAGTTTAGTAGATAGAATTATTTTGGGTCCTGACATATTAAAAGAAGTGGAAACAATTGTTTTGAAAGAAAAATAGAATTTAAAAAATGCATAGGAAAGAAAAAAGAGTTTTGAAAATTTAAAAAGGACATATACAACATACAACATAGTTGATCATGTTTATCTAAAAGTTAAACCCAAAAATAGTTCTTTCAAGTTGGGAAAAAGTTCCAAGTTGTCACCACAATATTATGACCCTTTTGATGTGCTTGCCATAGTGGGGCCAGTGGTCTATCAAATTGCACTACAAACCAAGTTAAAAGTACACCATGTATTTCATGTTTCATTGTTAAATTTTTTATGCATGATGTAACTGACATTGTAAATTGGAATATGATTTAGGTGGAACCAAAAGGAAACTTCCAGGTGGAACCGTTACACATTATCGACAAGAAGGAAACTATGTTGCAGAACTTATCCATCGTTCAGGTTAAAGTGTGGTGAAATCACTTTGTTCTTGAAGAGGCCACTTGGGAAATGTAATAAGCCATGAGGAAGGGTTATCCATTCATGTTACAGAGTTGAAATTCTCATATGGGAACACCGAGGATGTTGTTCAATTCAAGGGGTGGAGGACGTAATGTCCCTCCATTTCTAAACATTTGAACATTTTATTATTATTATTTATGTTAAATAATTTTTGGGAAAGGACTTGTAACGTCCCCGACCTTCAACCTCCATCAGGTAATGCTACCCAAACAACCTTATCTTTTTCCAACTAGCTCTAATACCAATTCGTGAGATCCCCAACCTTAACCAATAGGCCAGATCATGCCACTGAATAACATTTATTCTCTGATACCATTTATTTGTTTACATAACTATCTAATTCAATTAAGCAATTATAACATTTTGTTCATACATAGCTTAATGCAGAAATAATAGTAACACATACATGCAATGAATCACATGATAAGATTGTAAGAATCATAGACATGTAATTTTAATACATCACTAAAATAATCAAGCACAAGGATTTGGTACTTATCTTTTAATATATGACCACCAACTGTGTGCAGACCTTCCACGAACCTCCCATGCTTATACCACACTACTCATCATGCTCAATAGTGGGTCACCCTGAGATGGAACTAAACTCCACCAGGAAAGGGATTCCTAGGTTTGGCAAGGGCAAGAGGAAAGTCGCACAGGTCAACAGGAAGGATTATCTCCCAGGTCATCTCACACTAACAACCTACAACCTCTCAATCCCCACATGCCTATCCCACCCTAGAAAGTGTGCCCATTCTCTGCTCAATAGTCCTTTGGCTTCCCCAGTTCCCTTCCAGGGCTTCAACAATAGGCTGGACAAGAATTCTCTGAGCACTATAGCTGTAGTTGGGATCCCTCTAAAAAAAAACTTACCCAACAACCTCTCTCTCGTAGAGAGAGTTTCTTGCATGCCTAATAACCTACTTCTTCAAACCATGAGCCTGACAACTCACTTCTTCAAACCACAGGCCTGACAACCTACTTCTTTAGTCCAGCTTCTAAGCCAATTCCAGAAAAGGTGATGGTAACAACAAAGCATAGTATAGAAAAGATGATGGGATCAAGCCATGCTCAGTCAAGGAATTATGTGGGTTGTAACAAGAAACCGTTAAGGCATGGTACGTTTCAGGTAAGATACAGGGTGCATCGAGTTTCACATGAGACATGTGGGATAACTCAAGTATGACTATAGGATTCAAACGGTGTGTGTTATATACATAGGCGGTGATGATGAAGAATTGGTTCAATGTGTGAATCCCTGGTGAATCAGGAAGGGTGACAGACTTCGAGAAAATCATAAGGGTCGTGAGGATGGAGACTGGTCCAGGGCACAAGGATGGGGGGAAACTCTAGAATGGGAAGTGAACCCCCAATGAGTTGCTCTTTCCAACTATAACTGCATGCACCCAGGTTGACACCTGTCTTCATGGAGCTGCATGAGTTCCACTTAGCACTCGTTCCCTTTCTCAGGAACTTATGACAACACTGATTATGTCCACCTTAGCCTTTAGGAAATAATAATAAAATATTATTCTCTCAGAGGTAATCCCTCTATCTTAGCCCCTAGGCCTAGACACTTATCCCCCTCCCTTAACCTACCTAGTAGATCTTGGTCCCCCATAACTCTTTCTTCGTGGTCGGTCTACATGCAACAGTGTAATTGTATTAATGATATGTGCATTTGCATGTACAAAAATTAGGCTCATGGCCTTAAGCATCTAGGCTCTTCGGCCTAATAAACATATAAGTATTTAGCTTATAAATACTTGGCTCACCAACCTATTGTTGGGCTCTAAATATGTCATAAAATATAACCTCTATGCATCATCCAAAGGTAGGTGTTGGCGCAAGTGTTTTACTTGTTGCCTACGTAGGTTCTTACCTTCTGTTTTCAATACCAATCCTCCATAGATGCAACCCCTGCAAAGGGACAACAATCATAACAAAAGGAATGGCAATTGTTTTGTTCAAATGAACAACAAAAGGAACAACAATCGTGACAAGGGAACGACAGTCATTATATTGGGCCGAACTAATGTTGTATTAATTGAGTTGCAGTACTTGCCCAATTATCTAATTTGTCAACCTGGGGTTCGTAAACTGACGAAGCACACACAAAGTATATGAAAGATTGAAGCGTGACTAATCTAATCTAATTTAAGATAAAACTGAAATTGAATCATTAATATAACACATGACTGACATTGAATTATTAATCTATCACACGAATGAAATTGAATCATTAATCTAACACACGACTGAAATTGAATTAATCTAATTGCGTAAATGAAATTACTCTAAGAATGGGAAATTGCGTAAATGGAATTAATCTAGAAATGGAGAACTACATGAAGGAAAACAAGTACAACATGTGAAGAGTTGAATGACACAACATCATATGTGAGATCTCACCAATGAAGCAATATTATATTACAATAATCAAATAAATCTTTATAAAAGAATAATGAAAGCATGAAAACCAAAACCATGAATCAAATCTAAGAATCCCTTTCTCTTTCAAATCCTCATGACTACTCTGATTCTAATTACATAATCTAATTGAATCCTCATGAAAAGAGAGCACTCTCTTTTATACATGAGAGCCTTGAAGATACGATAACCATCTCATTATTACAGATCCACTTTTCTCTCAACCTATTTCCCATTATTACAAAATATAATCTCTTCAAATCCTCACACATATCTCTCATATATCTTGGATAAGATATTCCAACCAAATCTCCATGATCCTCTCCTTGGAATGGGCTTGAATTATCTCCTCAAATATTCAAATGGTGGAGGAAGTATTCGAGATGTCCTTTTGAATTAATCCTTCTCATATTCCTACACATTACAAAGCTCACACATTTTTGAGATATATATTAAAACATGTCAATTTTCTAATATTTAATCACAAATTCCCTTTTAATACTAAAATGAATAAAGTGGAAAATAATAAGGTGAAACCTAAGTATATTTATGAAATGATATCGTGAAAGGTTAATGGGGTGATGAAATGTGGAGAATGATGAAGGGAAAGGTGGATGAAAATAGGACATTTCTGAGCCCCAACATACCCCCCAACTTAACTTGTTGNTATTACAAATTTCCAAACCACACAGAATTAAAGAATTTGATAATAGAGTAATTACATAAGAAACATTTTTTAGGTTACTGAGGTTACCAAAAGACTTTAACAACTTTGAAGAAGGAGTACTTTTGGCCTTGGATGAAAACTTCAGTAGTTGAATATTTGGCTAAGTGTCGAGAGTGCCATCAAATTAAGACTTAACACTGTCACCCAACCGAATTATTGTAGCCCATACCCATTTATGAGTGGAAATTGGAAGATATTAGTATGTATTTCATTATAGTGTTACCTATAACTAATAAACAAAATGACTCTATAATGATAGTAGTACACAAACTCTCAAAATATGCACATTTTATTCCATTAAAATCTACCCACAAAGCCATAAACATTGTAGATATTTTCATGAAGGAAACTTTTAGGATGCATGGTTTACCCAAGAAAATCATTTCAAATAGAAATATGAAGTTCACTTTGAATTTCTAGAAAACATTGTTCAATGGTTTGGACACTCAAGTGAGTTTTGAGTGTTGCATATCATCCTCAAATGAGAGTAAGATCGAAAGGACTAACCAAATTGTAGAGGATATGTTGCAGATGTATGCAATGGACTTCCCCACTAAGTGGGAATATTACCTTCATCTGGTTGAGTTTTCATATAATAATGGTTATTTTGCTTCATTAAAAATGAGTCATTTCAAAGTGATGTATGACAAGAAGTGTTGAACACCCGTTAGTTGGGCTAGTCTAATAGATAGAATTATTTTGGGTCCTAACATATTAAAAGAAGTGGAAACAATTGTTTTGAAAGAAAAATGGAATTTAAAAAATGCACAGGAAAGAAAAAAGAGTTTTGAAAATTTAAAAAGGACATATACAAAATACAACATAGTTGATCATGTTTATCTAAAAGTTAAACCCAAAAATAGTTCTTTCAAGTTGGGAAAAAGTTCCAAGTTGTCACCACAATATTATGGCCCTTTTGAAGTGCTTGCCACAGTGGGGCCAGTGGTCTATCGAATTGCACTACAAACCAAGTTAAAACTACACAATGTATTTCATGTTTCATTGTTAAATTTTTTATGCATGATGTAACTAACATTGTAAATTGGAATATGATTTAGGTGGAACCAAAAGGAAAATTCCAGGTGGAACCGTTACACATTATCGACAGGAGGGAAACTATGTTGCAGAACTTATCCATCGTTCAGGTTAAAGTGTGGTGAAATCACTTTGTTCTTGAAGAGGCCACTTGGGAAATGTAATAAGCCATGAGGAAGGGTTATCAATTCATGTTACAGAGTTGAAATACTCATATGGGAACACCGAGGATGTTGTTCAATTCAAGGGGTGGAGGACGTAATGTCCCTCCATTTCTAAACATTTGAACATTTTTTTATTATTATTTATGTTAAAGAAGTTTTGGGAAAGGACTTGTAACGTCCCCGACCTTCAACCTCCATCGGGTAATGCTACCCAAACAACCTTATCTTTTTCCAACTAGCTCTAATACCAATTCGTGACATCCCCAACCTTAACCAATAGGCCAGATCATGCCAATGAATAACATTTATTCTCTGATACCATTTATTTGTTTACTTAACTATCTAATTCAATTAAGCAATTATAACATTTTTTTCATACATATCTTAATGCAGAAATAATAGTAACACATACATGCAGTGAATCACATGATAAGATTGTAAGAATCATAGACATGTAATTTTAATACATCACTAAAATAACCAAGCACAAGGATTTGGTACTTATCTTTTAATATATGACCACCAATTGTGTGCAGACTTTCCACGAACCTCCCATGCTTATACCACACTACTCATCATGCTCAATAGTGGGTCACCCCGATATGGAACTAAACTCCACCAGGAAAGGGATTCCTAGGCTTGGCAAGGGCAAGAGGAAAGTTGCACAAGTCAACAGGAAGGATTATCTCCCAGGTCATCTCACACTAACAACCTACAACCTCTCATTCCCCACATGCCTATCCCACCCCAGAAAGTGTGCCCGTTCTCTGCTCAATAGTCCTTTGGCTTCCCCAGTTCCCTTCCAGGGCTTCAACAACAGGATGGACAAGAATTCTTTGAGCACTATAGTTGTAGTTGGGATACCTCTAAAAAAAAACTTACCCAGCAACCTCTCTCTCCTAGAGAGAGTTTCTTGCATGCCTAATAACCTACTTCTTCAAACCATGGGCCTGACAACTCACTTCTTCAAACCACAGGCCTGACAACCTGCTTCTTCAGTCCAACTTCTAAGCCAATTCCAGAAAAGGTGATGGCAACAACAAAGCGTAGTATAGAACAGATGATGGGATCAATCCATGCTCAGTCAAGGAATTATGTGGGTTGTAACAACAAACCGTTAAGGCATGGTACGGTTCAGGTAAGATACAGGGTGCATTGAGTTTCACATGAGACATGTGGGATAACTCAAGTACGACTATAGGATTCAAAAGGTGTGTGTTATATACATAGGCGATGATGATGAAGAATTGGTTCAATGCGTGAATCCATGGTGAATCAGGAAGGGTGACAGACTTCGAGAAAATCATAAGGGTCATGAGGATGGAGAGACTGGTTCAGGGGGCAAGGATGGGGGGCAACTCTAGAATGGGAAGTGAACCCCCAATGAGTTTCTCTTCCCAACTATAACTGCATGCACCCAGGTTGACACCTGTCTTCATGGAGCTGCATGAGTTCCACTTAGCACTCGTTCCCTTTCTCAGGAACTTATGACAACACCGATTATGTCCACCTTAGCCTTTAGGAAATAATAATAAAATATTATTCTCTCAGAGGTAATCCCTCTATCTGATGCAGGAGCATCTCTCATAGCAAGTGAGCCAGCGCGGAATGCAAGTGGACAGCTGGACAAGCGCCAACACAAATTTTGAAATTTCCTAGATTTGATGCGCCATCTTAAATGAAGTCATTTAAGAAGAGACGCACTTGGTGTAATGTAATCAGACCTTGAGCACCCCGCTCTCGTCTGAAGTAGATAGAGGCATTTATGTTGAGATGAAATAGGTAGATAGAATTTAATATTAGATTAGACCATTTTGAAGAAAGGAGGGAAATGGGATATAGACACTCTCATTGTGCATTGTAACAATAATCCTGAGCATTGAGAAGAAGAGAAGAGAGCTGTGTAGAAACACCCATGTACAATTATTTGGATTAATAGAAGAAGTTGATTTAGATTCATGGCGTTGTGTTTGTTCTCTGTGTATGTATGCTGAATGCTATGCTCATGAGTATTTACTTCCTGTTATGCATTTGTTGTTATGTTGTGTATATGATTTCTTGCTGAGTGTTTGAAATCTGAGAAAGGAAGTAGAGGGAATGAGTTTCAATTGTTTCTCTATCTGAGCAAGGATTCCTGCAAGGAGTGCAGTTGAAGTCATCCGCAAGGAGTGCGTTGACAAAAGGCTCAGATAGTTTAACTCTTGTTCTTGTTCACCCAGAAGTGAAATTGGGTTATAGGAGCCATGCAAGGAGTGAACGAGCTAAGGAAACTCTCATTTGTGAATCTAAGTGAAGAACCCAAGGACTTCTACTGCAAGTGTGCACAGAGTCGAGGAATTCTCAGATATTTTGAAAATATCTGAAGATTGCCTCAAGGAGTGCATGCAAGGACCCTCTTGGAGGTTGAAAGTTGTGAGGAAGTGCAGGAGGGATAAGGATTTCAAGCTCGTCGAAGAAAATCACTGGAAGTATGTGCCATGGAGTGTTTAAATAGGCATTGCACAGTTGTACCGCAGGCGGACAAGTTTCGTGGAGGAATACTTGGTCATTCTCAAGGAATCGCCAAAGGGAGGAAATCGACGGTCGGGATCTTGTGGAGAGGATTTGTGAAATCCCGTCAGCCATTGGATCAGCCAAGGAAGTGAGGAGGTTACGGCCACATTCGGAGTCCAAGCTCGAGGGGTCATGAGCCATCAGATCGTTGGTTAGTTAGCCGTCAACCGTCCAGTTCGACAGGAGTTGCATAGGATTTAAGTCCCCGTGAGCAAAGGAAAACCCCTGAGAAGATATCGAGATTTTGGTCATCGGGGTTCATACAAGTGAAGTGGCTAGACTTTGCATTTGGGCGGAGTCCGAGGGAATATATGGACCATCTTTTAGTTGAGACGCATGGAAGACATTGAGGCATCGGGAGTCGGGATATCGGCATTCCCGTGGACAAGAGATCGGGGAAGTCCATAGTGAAAACCCCGGCATAATCTGAGCCGTCCGTTTGGGGAGACAGGTGTCAAAAATATGAAGAGAGTTGGTATATTAGCACGTTGGGATATCGGAGTTCCTGAGGCTTTGAAAGTTGGGACATCCCAAGTCTCAAAATCCCAAGAGTTAATATGAACCGTCCATCTTGAGGGGACGCGTGGAAGAAATCAGAGCCATCGGGAAAAGTCCCAACAAGGAAGTCATCTATCGGTGTTTGGGTCATTGGGATATCGGGGATCCTGGTGACAAGGTGTTTACGCATCTTGAAATCACGAAATGTGAAACCCCAACAAGGAGGAAGGGGCCACCGTGTGGCCAGCTGTCAGCACGTCGGAAAGGAGGGAAGCGCCATTGTGGGAGCCAGTTGTCATTATAGCGGCGAATCGGGATTCGAGGAATCAGAAATCTCGTAGGCAAGTGTTTTTCAGCAATTGAAACCCCATAGCCCTGATGAGGGATAAGACTGTGGTCACAGGGATAACAGTCATATGGGCCAAAGCCTATAGTTAGGAGGGCTAATGCGTAAGGATCGCGTTGGGATTCAAGGAATCGCAAGTCCTAAGGGCATGTGTATTTCGACATTGAAATGCTCGAAACCCCGATGGGATTTATGGCTGCGGTCATATAGGGGAGGTCACGTGGACCAGGCATAGCCAGGAGGGGCTAAGGCAACCAAGGAGTGGATCGAGGATCGGGGATCGGTAAAACAAATTGTTTGGACATTGCAAATGTCAAAATCCCAATAGGAGGAATCCCGACAACAAAGTGAAAGGTCAGCGTTGATCCAGTAGAAAGGGAGATCCCATGAGAGAGTTGTTGTGGGTGAAAATTTCCCGATAGGGAAATAGAAGAACCTTTCAGTTCTTCGGGCTAAGGAAGGAGGAAAGATCCTGTGAGAGGACGTGCCTAGCGAGCGCGCCTGTGTCAAGTTGTATCAGAGGACAAGAAGGAATCTTTGCTTTCTGTAGCAGGGAGAAGGAGAATTCACCATGCCACCGAGGAGAAGGGATAGACAATCACCCGATTCATGGGAGGAAAGGGAAATGTCCAGAGGAAGGGGTAGGCAAGTGCAGAATCCAGAAGTAGAAAGAGAGCTGCATAACTTACGCTCTATGATTGTGGACATGGATATAAGACAAAGGCACAAAGATGATGTAGGAGATATCAGTGAGTCCGAAAATGAAGATGATGTTGGACATGGAGAAGAAGAAATCCTAGTGGAAGATGCAGCAAATGAACGCTTACTTAAAGCTGTTGCAAGAATGGGTGCAAAGGTGAAAATGGACATTCCAGTTTATGAGGGAAATCTGGATGTAGAAGAGCTTCTAGACTGGATTAGAGCTCTAGACACTTACTTCGACTATGAAGATATCGAAGAGGACAAGAAATTCAGGCATGACACCATGAGATTAAAGGGACATGCAACCTTGTGGTGGGATGAAATACAAGCTGATAGGCGTTGCCAAGGCAAGCATAAAATTAAGAGCTCGGACAGGATGATTGCAAAGATGAAGGAAAAATTAATTCCCAGGGACTATCAAATTTCTCTATTTAGGAGAATGCAGAACCTGAGACAGAAGCTGATGATTGTAAAGGAGTATACTGAGGAATTTTACAGGTTCAATATCAGGGCAAGTCATCGCGAAAGCAATGATGAAAAAGTGGCCAGGTATATGAATGGCCTGAGATACGAGATTCGGGATGAAATGAGTATGGCAACCATCTGAACGGTGGAGGATGCTTATCATATGGATTTAAAGGCAGAAGAGAAGTTGAGACGAAAGCAGAGTCAAAGTGGCTGAGACAGGAGTCAACCCATAGGAAAATCAGTTGCCCAGGAAAGAACCCATAAGCCTAGGGACAACTGGAAGAAACCTCAGGCTCATAGTGAGAGACGTGGAACCTCACAGTGAGGGCAATATGCTTAAAAAAGAGAACAACATACTGAGCAGAGAGGAGGATATGCTAATAATAATAAGTTTCCTCATACCAGAGGTAGAGGAAGAGGAAGAGGTGGAGTAATTACATGCTTTACATGTGGAAAGAATGGGCACAAGTCTTATGAGTGTCCAGAGAAAAAGAAAGAGATTGGAGAGACTCACATCGCCGAGGCACAGAGGCGAGATGTTGAGGCATAATATGCTGAAAGCGAAAGATCGTTGGTGATGCGAAAAGTCCTTTTGACACCAGAGAAAGAACTGGAAATCTCATCCCAAAGAAACAGTCTTTTTAGGACTGCTTGCAAGACCAAGGATAGAGTATGCAAGGTCATTGTGGACAGCAGAAGCACAGATAATCTCGTTTCAACCGAGATGGTAGAAAACCTGGAGCTGGAGACGACTGATCATCCAAGTCCATACAAAGTTTCGTGGCTACAAAAGGGACATCAGGTAAATGTCACCAAACAATGTTTAGTTGAATTCAAAATAGGAGGATATAATGATAAGATTTTATGTGATGTTATTCCTATGGATGTTTGTCATTTATTGCTCGGTAGGCCGTGGAAATATGATAGGAATATGATTCATGATGGGAGGATGAACACATACACCCTAGAAAAGAACGGGATAACTCATATGTTGCATCCAATCAAGGATAAGGAGGTGAAGCCGGAAGTGAGTAACACTGTACTTCTCATGAGTGGGAAGGAACTTCTTATGGAGGTTAAGAAGAAGGAGGATCCACAATTCTTTGTGGTCAAAAAACCGAGAATTGTTTTGACCAGCACAAAAGTGGACGATTTGCTAGAAGAAGTTTAGGAACTGCTAGAAGAGTTCGCTGATATAGTAGTGGATGAATTACCTCGTTCATTGCCATTGATGAGAAGTGTGAGTCATCATATCGATCTCATACCAAGAGCCAGTTTTCCAAACAAAGCCGCGTACAGATTAACGCCGCAAGAGAATGAAGAGGTCAAAAGACAAGTCCAGGATTTGTTGGACAAAGGTCTGGTCAGGGAAAGCTTGATTCCATGTGTTGTTTCGACAGTACTCAGTCTGAAGAAAGACGGAGGCTGGAGGATGTGCACTGATTCAAGGGAGATTAACAAGATAACTATCAGGTATAGATTCCCATTGCCAAGAATGGATGATTTGATGGATTGCTTAAGTGGAGATTTTTTTTTTTCAAAGATTGATTTGAAGAGTGGATATCACCAGATTCACATGAGAGAAGGTGATGAATGGAAAACAACATTCAAGACAAACGAAGGTTTGTATGAATGGCTTGTTATGTCGTTTGGCTTAACAAATGCACCAAGTACCTTTATGAGGTTGATGAACGAAGTCCTGAAGGATTTCATCGAAAAATTTGTTATCCTATATCTGGATGATATATTTATTTTCAGTAAAATGGAGGTTGAACATCTGAAGCATTTAGCCATTGTGATGAAGAGATTACAGCAAGAGAAGTTGCTGATAAATATAAAGAAGTCCTCATTCATGAAGACATAGCTCATCTATTTTGGATTTGTTATTTCGGCAAATGAGTTGAGGATGGATCCAGATAAGGTGGAGGTAATTAAGAATTGGCCATCACCGAGGAACATATTCGAGGTGAGAAGATTTCACGGATTGGCTAGTTTCTACCGGAAGTTCATTAGGAATTTCAGTGGAATTAGAGCAGCAATGATGGATACAGTGAAGAAAAGACATAAATCTTTTCACTGGACTGAAGAGGCTGAGAAGAGTTTCAATTTGTTGAAACGGAAGATTACGGAACAACCAATTTTGGTGTTGCCGAATTTCCAAAAGACATTTCAGGTGAAATCTGATGCAAGCGGGTTTGTAATAGGATCAGTCTTAAGTCAAGATGACAGACCAATTGCATATTTCAGCGAGAAGCTGAATGAGGCGAAAGTAAAGTATTCCACATATGATAAGGAATTTTATGCTATCATTCAGGCCTTGAAAAAGTGGAGGCACTACTTGATTTCGAAGGAATTTGTTTTATATAGTGATAACCATGCATTGCAGTTTGTGACTCAACAGGAAAAGTTGAATAAGAGGCATGTTAAATGGGTTGAATACATGCAAAATTTCACTTTTGTGATAAAACATATTTCTGGTACTGCTAACAAAGTTGTTGATGCTTTGAGCAGGAAGTGTTTGATGTTGCAGGAGTTCAAAGTCAAGACGTTAGGTTTTGATGATCTCAGAGAAATGTACGCAGATGATATAGACTTTAAGGAAGCATATGAAGAAACTGAGAATCCAGTTCTCAGAGATAGCAACAAATGGGTCGAATACATGATCCAGGGAGGATTGTTGTTCAGAGGCAATCAACTGTGTATCCCAAATTGTTCCATGACGGAGAACTTGCTGAAGGAAAAACACAGTGGAGGATTAGCCGGACACTTTGGTCATGATAAGACATTCGTGAAGCTGAGTGAATCATAATTTTGGCCAGGTATGCGATCAGAGGTCAAGAAGTTTTTGGACAAATGAAGAATTTGCTATCATTCAAAGGGAAGGAAGCAGAATGCGGGTTTTTATCAACCATTGCCCATACCTGAGAGGCCATGGGATGAAATTAGCATGGATTTCATATTGTGATTGCCAAGGACGCAAAGAGGATTTGATTCGATCTTTGTGGTAGTGGATAGATTTTCCAAGATGGCACATTTTATCCCATGTTAGAAAACCAATGATGTGACTCACATCGCGAACCTGTTTTTCAAAGAAGTCATTCGACTTCACGGCTTACCAAGGAGTATTGTTTCGGACAGAGATACAAAGTTCTTAGGGCACTTTTGGAGGACATTATGGAAGAAGCTGGGGACTAACTTGTTGTTTAGTTCAGCTTATGATCCTCAGGCGGATGGACAGACATAAGTGGTGAACAAAAGTCTGGGAGACTTGTTGAGGAGCCTGGTGGCGGAGCACCACAGCAGTTAGGACAATACATTGCCGCAGATAGAGTTTTCTTATAATGACTCAGTGAATAGGAGCACAGGCCAGAGTCCATTCTAGATTGTATATGGCACGTAGCCGAGAGGAGTTTCTGAATTGAGAGATTCGGAACAGACTGCTACTAGGAGCGCTAGTGCAGAAGAATTCATGGAGGGGATGAAAGAACTTCACAGCCGGGTGAAGGAGCGTTTGCAGAATTCAAGTCAGGAGTATAAGCGGAGAGTAGATCAACATTGAAGATGACTCGAATTTGAGGTTGGTGACTTGGTTTTGGCACATTTGAGAAGAGAAAGGTTCCTGAGAGGAACATACAATAAATTGAATATGAAGAAAATCGGACCATGTAAGGTCTTGAAGAAAATGGGAGAGAATGCTTATGAGATTGAATTACCTGATGGGATCGGAATTTCTCCGATATTCAATGTCTCATATTTATACCCATACAAAGCTGAGGAAGCAGGAACAAGTGGTGAACAACCAAAGGTTTAGTGGCAAAAACAGATGCCAGTTGCAGAGAAGCCACAGATGGAACATATACTGGATAAACGAGTGGGTAAGAAGACCAGAAGGAAATAATACTTTGAATATTTGGTCAAGTGGAAGGGCCATCCAGTTGAATATGCCAGCTGGGAGACTGAAGCAGAGATTTTGAAGCATGGACAGACCATGCAGGAGCTCATGGACAGGATCCCATGAAACTTTTCAAGCGATGGAGTATGATGCAGGAGCATCTCTCACAGCAAGCGAGCCAGCGCAGAATGCAAGTGGACAGCTGGACAAGCGGCAACACAAATTTTGAAATTTCCTGGATTTGATGCACCATCTTAAATGAAGTCATTTAAGAAGAGACGCACTTGGTGTAATGTAATCAGACCTTGAGTGCCCCACTCTCGTCTGAAGTAGATAGAGGCATTTATGTTGAGATGAAATAGGTAGATAGAATTTAATATTAGATTAGACCGTTTTGAAGAAAAGAGGGAAACGGGATATAGACACTCTCATTGTGCATTGTAACAATAATCCTGAGCATTGAGAAGAAGAGTAGAGATATTTGTAGAAAAACCCATGTACAGTTATTTGGATTAATAGAAGAAGTTGATTCAGATTCATGGCATTTTGTTTGTTCTCTATGTATGTATGTTGAATGCTATGCTCATGAGTATTTACTTCCTGTTATGCATTTGATGTTATGCTATGTATATGATTTCTTGTTGAGTGTTTGAAATCTGAGAAAGGAAGTAGAGGGAATGAGTTTCAATTGTTTCTCTATCTGAGCAAGGATTCCTGCAAGGAGTGCAATTGAAGTCGTCCGCAAGGAGTGCGTTGACAGAAGGCTCAGATAGTTTAACTCTTGTTCTCGTTCACCCAGAAGTGAAATTGGGTTATAGGAGCCATGCAAGGAGTGCGCAGGCTAAGGAAAGTCTCAGTTGTGAATCTGAGTGAAGAACCCAAGAACTGCTACTGTAGGTGTGTGCAGAGTCGAGGAATTCTCAAATATTTTGAAAATATCTGAAGATTGCCTCAAGGAGTGTGTGCAAGGACCCTCTTGGAGGTTGAAAGTTGTGAGGAAGCGCAGAAGGGATAAGGATTTCAAGATTGTCGAAGAGAATGAATGGAAGTTTGTGTCGTGGAGTGTTTAAATAGGCGTTGCATAGTTGTACCACAGGCGAACAAGTTCCGCAGAGGAATACTTGGTCATTCTCAAGGAATCGCCAAAGGGAGGAAATCGAAGGTCGGAATCTTGTGGAGAGGATTTGTGAAATCCCGTCAGCCGTTGGATCAGCCAAGGAAGCGAGGAGGTTACGGCCGCATTCGGAGTCCAAGCTCGAGGGGTCGTGAGCCATCAGATCGTTGGTTAGTTAGCCGTCAACCATCCAGTTCGACAGGAGTTGCACAGGATTTAAGTCCCCGTGAGAAAAGGAAAACCCCTGAGAAGACATCGAGATTTTGGTCATCGGGGTTCATACAAGTGAAGTGGCTAGACTTTGCGTTTGAGCGGAGTTCGAGGGAAGATCTGGACCGTCCGTCAGTTGAGACGCATGGCGGACATTGAGGCATCAGGAGTTGGGATATCGGCATTCCCATGGACAAGAGATCAGGGAAGTCCATAGTGAAAACCCCGGCATAATCTGAGCCATCCGTTTGGGGAGACAGGTATCGGAAATCCGAAGAGAGTCGGTATATTGTCACGTCGGGATATCGGAGTTCCTGAGGCTGTGAAAGTTGGGACATCCCAAGTCTCAAAATCCTGAGAGATAATCTAAACCGTCCATCTTGAGGGGACACGTGGAATAAATCAGAGCCATCGGGAAAAGTCCCGACAAGGAAGTCATCTATCAGTGTTTAGGTCATCGGGATATCGGGGATCCTGGTGACAAGGTGTTTACGCATATTGAAATCGCGAAACGTGAAATCCCGACAATGAGGAAGGGGCCACTGTGTGGCCAACTGTCAGCACGTCGAAAAGGAGGGAAGCACCATTGTGGGAGCCAGCTGTCAGTATAGCGGCAAATCGGGATTCGAGGAATCGGAAATCCCGTAGGAAAGTGTTTTTTAGCAATTGAAACCCCGTAGCCCCGACGAGGGATAAGACTGTGGTCACAGGGATAATAGTCATATGGGCCAAATCCTATAGCTAGGAGGGCTAACACATAAGGATCACGTCGGGATTCGAGGAATCGCGAGTCCTAAGGGAATGTGTATTTCGACATTGAAATGCTCGAAACCCCGATGGGAGTTATGGCTGTGGACATATAGGGGAGGTCACATGGACCAGGCATAGCCAAGAGGGGCTAAGGAAACCAAGGAGAGTATCGAGGATCGGGGATTGGTAAAACAAATTGTTTGGACATTTCAAATGTCAAAATACCGATAGGAGGAATCCCGACAACAAAGTGAAAGGTCAGCGTTGATCCAGTAGAAAGGGAGATCCTGTGAGAGAGTTGTTGTGGGTGAAAATTTCCCGATAGGGAAATAGAAGAACCTTTCAGTTCTTCGGGCCGAGGAAGGAGGATAGATCCTGTGAGTGGACGTGCCTAGCGGATGTGCCTGCGTCACTATCTTAGCCCCTAGGCCTAGACACTTATCCCCCTCCCTTACCCTACCTAGTAGATCTTTGTCCCCCATAACTCTTTCTTCGTGGTCGGTCTACATGCAGTAGTGTAATTGTATTAATGAGATGTGCATTTACATATACAAAAATCATCCTCATGGCCTTAAGCATCTAGGCTCTTCGGCCTAATAAACATATAAGTATTTAGCTTATAAACACTTGTCTCACCAACCTATTGTTGGGCTCTAAAGATGTCATAAAATATAACCTCTATGCATAATCCAAAGGTAGGTGTTGGCGCAAGTGTTTTACTTGTTGCCTACGTAGGTTCTTAGCTTCCGTTTTCAATACCAATCCTCCATAATACAACCCTTGCAAAGGGACAACAATCATAACAAAAGGAATGACAATTGTTTTGTTCAAATGAACAACAAAAGGAACAACAATCGTGACAAGGGAACGACAGTCGTTATATTGGGCTGAACTAATGTTGTATTAATTGAGTTGTAGTACTTGCCCAATTATCTAATTTGTCAACCCGGGGTTCGTAAACTGACGAAGCACACACAAAGTATATGCAAGATTGAAGCGTGACTAATCTAATCTAATTTAAGCTACAAATGAAATTGAATCATTAATCTAACACATGACTAGCATTGAATTATTAATCTAACACACGACTGAAATTGAATCATTAATCTAACACACAACTGAAATTGAATTAATCTAATTGCGTAAATGAAATTACTCTAAGAATGGGAAATTGCGTAAATGGAATTAATCTAGAAATGGAGAACTACATGAAGGAAAAACAAGTACAACATGTGAAGAGTTGAATGAAACAACATCATATGTGAGATATCACCAATGAAGCAATCTTATATTACAATAATCAAATAAATCTTTATAAAAGAATAATGAAAGCATGAAAACCAAAACCATGAATCAAATCTAAGAATCCCTTTCTCTTTCAAATCCTAATGACTACTCTAATTCTAATTACATAATCTAATTGAATTCTCATGAAGAGAGAGCACTCTCTTTTATACATGAGAGCCTTGAAGATAAGATAACTATCTCATTATTACAAATCCACTTTTCTCTCAACCTATTTCCCATTATTACAAAATATAATCCCTTCAAATCCTCACACATATCTCTCATATATCTTGGATAAGATATTCCAACCAAATCTCCATGATCCTCTCCTTGGAATGGGCTTGAATTATCTCCTCAAATATTGAAATGGTGGAGGAAGTATTTGAGATGTCCTTTTGAATTAATCCTTCTCATATTCCTACACATTACAAAGCTCACACATTTTTGAGATATATATGAAAACATGTCAATTTTCTAATATTTAATCACAAATTCCCTTTTAAT
>JZKD02S0520759.1:721306-760386 GCA_000966675.3 Picea glauca | reverse complement strand
CACTCAAATACCTTTGAATCTTTACTGTCTCATCCTTGATGAAAGAGACATACTTCAACAATTCTAAAAACCTTCTTATTTTCATCTATTGTCATACTCCCAAGCTTGAGTTCAAAGAAATCTTTCATCTTTTTGTCATAGTAACTCTTACTCAGGTATTTATTTTTGAATTACTTCTTGAATTACCTCCAAGTAACATTTTTCTCATTAATGTGCTACACCTGCACTAGTTGATCTCACCACATGGAAGCCTTTCCTTTGAGTTTATAGATAACAATTCTTCCTTCTGCAGGAAAATAATAATTATGCAATTGAAAATACTTTCTCATGCCCAACAACCATGTCTTTGCATCTTCATCCTTCTTGTGCTCCCCATCAAACGTAGGAGGTTTGATTTTTTTCATTTCCCCTCATAGCTCATCAACCCCGGACCTCTTATGCTTCCTAACAGGGGATGACATTGAGTTGTTCTGTGCTCTCTTATTGGAATGCCTCGAGGAGTGTTGGTGATGGATGCTATCACCTTTTTTTCTTCTGTGACTTCCTGATTTTCATGAGACACTTTCCTTATCCAATTTATTTTCTATTCTTTCAGGGATCTGCATCAACTTTATGTTGAATTCTCTCTATTACTCCCTGGATTTCATAAGATTTTTGTTATCTTCCTGGTGAATTTGGGCATCTTTTTGAAAAAAACAAAATTGTGTGTTTAGCCCCTTTTATTCAGCCCTTGGTTCACATGTGAATGCGGTTGTGACCTAGTGCTAATCATTTGGGCGCTTATCCAGAGCCTTGAAACTTTGGGCTCCATGGCTTCAGAGGTTTCCCTTTTTCCGCGTGCCCCATCCATCAGAGAACAATGAACTGATAATGCACAAAGAACGGTGGATCTACGGTCCACATTCCTTGCTCGGATATAAGGTAGATCATATCGTTGGGGACTCTAGATTCGATGATATCCAAAGCGCATGATAACCAATATTCTGGAGTGCTGCATTGGCGAACTCACGAAGTAGGGTGGATCAATAGTCCACTATTTCCCATCATCCAATGGCTGATACCCATGATAGAAATATTGGATTTAGAGCTCTAGGACTTCAGAGATTCAGAGATTTGGGACTTCGAAGGATTTCACCTCTACACATCTCAAAACTCTAGAACTGCTAATCTCCTAAAAATTCCACATCACTCATGGTGACGTCATTATGTTGCGTAACCTCAGCACTACGAAACTTCTGAAACATCTTCCTTCCATTCCCTTATGAACCATCTCTTCCAGAGTGTCAAGTCTACAGACTTCACAATCTAGCGCCACACGTCTAATGTGACCATCAGGGTCCCATGAAGTCTACAGACTTCACAATCTAGCGCCACACGTCTAATGTGACCATCAGGGTCCCACCATCCATGCTCGAGAGGAGGCCGACATGGAAAAATATTAGAATCGAACATGTGGAACAATCAAACGGGTGACACATGTCACATTCTATCGGGAATTTCAATCATCCAAAGGTTCTTAAATCACTGGCATGTGGCACACATCCCATGTTTTCACATCATTTTGAGTGACGTCAGCAAGCCATGACACTTCGGAACTTCGGGCCTCGACAGTTTGTACACTTGCACACTCCAATTCTTTGTAGCGCCGAACTCCAGAACTTCCTTATCCTCCGGGGTCCACATAGTACAACTGTCACAAAATGACGTGGTGGCACATGGCATGTCTACGAAAGGTCCACATCACCATTGGTGATGTCAACCTGCCACGACAGTTATTATCTTTTGCTTAGGGACTTCAGGCTTTGATGGTTTGTGCACAAGCACACCCCAATTCTCCCAACTACCAAACTCCAAAGTTATGAACTGTTGTGATATCTTCAGCTCACAACCACTTTCACATAGATCTGATGGCTCTGATCTATCTTCTCTACATGTGACCGAGAGTTGCGACCTTGGCTTAACCCTTGGGCACCTATCTCACTTTGCAATATCAACAGTCTTGACTTAAACTTCGCTTGATCTGACGACTTATCTTGCTCTTTCCTAGATATAATATCCTAACACCACAAATGTTGTGATTTCTTTCTCTATAGCCATTTCTTAAACTTGTTACACCTCCCGTTCTTCCGAACACTTTGTACCTCAAAAATTCTCTAGACCTTCTACACTAAATTTCTCGTTCGTGGCCCATCCAGGTTCCGAGTAGAAACTATTGTAACCTAGGTCTGCACCCCTACCCCTTTCCATCCTTTACCCCATCCAACCATCAATTCTAAATCTAGTGGTTGCTTGCTTAGCTTATCCTCCATTTTTTCTATTCATTCAACATCATGACCCTGTCTGTCATTGCCTTTTTGCACCATCATTTTGTTTTCTCGAAAGAGGTCACATGTTCTGGTTTGAATTTGGAATACTTTTCATCACAGTTGCCACTAACTAAGCATATAGCGGTTCCACCGAGTCTTTGTGTGTGCACAAGAGACAACCAGGTTCGATCGATCCTTTAACAACTCAGTAAGATTCAACAGAACTGACAACCAATCAAAACATGCCATTCGGGCTCTAAACACAAGAAAATAACATGATCGACTTTCAACGGTGAGGATCTGGACTTCAATCCCGATCGATGGTTCTTGTGCAATCAGGATTTCAAACAGATGACAAAAGGATGTTTTTTTGCAGAGCACCTAACTCCAGCAATAATCGCCATCGACGGTAGCCTTCTCCTCCATATCAACGGTCCTTGTGGCACTTTATACCCCCCCAACCTTTCTACATTTAAAGGTGGGGTGGTCCGAAATAACAGTTTCTCATCATCATTTCGTACCCCCATTCTCTAATATTCTTACCACCTATCCCCCCCTCGGAATCCTATCAACCTGCCTCTCGATATTTCCCTCTCACCGCATGCCACCTGTCCTCTACTCACACTCCTTCTACCACTCACCTCTTGCCACATGTTCCCTCATTTCTGACACCTTACCTCCACCTTACACCTATCTTACACTCATACTCCCGTCACCTCCCGTGTATCTAACCCTCTTGTAACCACACGCCACCTATCACCTCTCACCTGCATCTCATTCCACGTCACCTCCACCCATGTTCTCGATTCCTGTCTCTAGTTCATATGCATCCACGTAGTCCACATCCACTCAAACCATATCCTATTGGATGTTTGAATCCACATATCCCTCCACAACCATTAGGCCAGAAACCATTCCAACAAAGCTATCTATAGGTTAGATGGAACATGATGAGTCGAAACTAAGTGCACTTAACAACCGAGAGCTCTGTTGCAAGAATAGGGTTATGCCTTGGTCTCAGTTACATATCACTCCAAAAATTCAATAAAGGAGAAGAAGTTATGCCGATATAACCTATTACCCTCCAGAAGCATCAACTAACTTGCAGGCATGCGAAGAATCGATATATAACTTTGTTCTGTCACTCCTATTTTTCCTGCTAGTTACATTTCATCCAGCGCATGCATCAGTTTAGTCTCAAAGACAGTAGCGGTTTTTAGTTAATCAATTTCAGAATTATTTTAGATTAAATTAATAAGTGGTATTATATGTGCGATAAAAACCACTCTTTTGGTTAAAGTTCATTATGAAGTATACACATTGTACTCCATGCAAATGTTTTAGTTAAGTTAATTCTTTGTTCTACAATTAGTTATCCAGAGTTAGGTCTCGGTCCCAGATGGACGAGAACCTCTGCAACTATGTTAAATATGCAGTCTTTGTATGTTTTAAGGGTTGGGAAGTTCCATAAGGAAAGGAGAAGCAACAGGAGAATTGGACCTACTTAGTTAATTGTAAATTTTTCTACCTAGTGAATATATGTTGATGACAATTGTGTTCTGTTACTCAAATCTTTATGTGTTGATTCTTATCTTGAATGCATATTTTTTGATGTGTGCAATGCACATTTCCTTATTCTTTCAGCTACTGTTTTAGTTTATCTTTTTTTGATTATGCAATATGTTATACAACTATTGTTCAGCGAAAGATCCACTATTTTTGAAACCCGTTGAATGATTTGCACCTATATGTTTTTCTAAGTCTTGATATCTTATTTTAGGTCTTAGTTTTCATACAACAAGTGATTAATTTCATTTCTTGTTGTTATTGTCCGTGTTTGTCTTTTGATATCCCCAATTGTCATTCAATACGCATACCATTGGCAAAGGAGAAGCTACTTTTACACTGTGTGGCATGTTCTACCAGAGCACCATCTTTGAAAACCTGTCCTTAAGCTTACCAACAAAACCTACTTGTAAAAACCAAATCACAATGCACGAAGAACGGTGGATCTACGGTCCACATTCCATTCTCGGATATAAGGTGGATCATATCACTGGGGACTCCGACTTCGATGATATCCAAAGTGCATCATAACCAATATTCTGGAGTGCCGCATTGGCGAACTCACGAAGTAGGGTGGATCAATAGTCCACTATTTCCCAGCATCCAATGGCTGATACCCATGATATAAATATTGGATTCAGAGCTCCAGGACTTCAGAGATTCAGATATTTGGTACTTCAAAGGATTTCACCTCTACACATCTCAAATTCTCGAACCGTTAATCTCCTAAAAATTCCACGTCACTTGCGGTGACGTCATTACGTCACGTAACCTCGGTGCTACGAAACTTCTGAAACATCTTCCTTCCATTCCCTTATGAACCATCTCTTCCGAAGTGTCAAGTCTCCAAACGTCACAATCTAGTGCCACACGTCCAATGTGACCATCAGGGTCCCACCATCCATGCTCGAGAGGAGGTCCACGTGGAAAAATATTAGAATCGAACATGTGGCACACTCAAACAGGTGACACGTGTCACGTTCTATCGGAAAATTCAATCATCCAAAGTTTCTTAACTCACTAGCATGTGGCACACATCCCATGTTTCCACATCATTCCGAGTGACATCAGCAAGCCATGACACTTTGGAACTTTGGGCCTCAACAGTTTGTACACTTGCACACTCCAATCATTTGGAACGCCAAACTCCTGAACTTCCTTATCCTCCAGGGTCCACATAGTACAACTGTTACCAACTGACATGGTGGCACATGGCATGTCTAGGAAAGGTCCATGTCACCATTGGTGACGTCAACCTGCCACGCTAGTTCTTCTCTTTTTCTTAGGGACTTCAGGCTTCGACGGTTTGTGCATGAGCACACACCAATTCTCCCAACTATCGAACTCCAAAGTTATGAACTGTTGTGAGATCTTCATCTCACAACCACTTTCACATATATCTGATGGCTCCGATCTATCTTCTCTACATGTGACCGATAGTTGCGACCTTGGCTTAACCCTTGGGCACCTATCTCACTTTGCAATATCAACAGCCTTGAATTAAAATTTGCTTGATCTAACGACTTATCTTGCTCTTGCCTAGATATAATATCCCAACACCACAAATGTTGTGATTTCTTTCTTTGTAGCCATTTATTAAACTTGTTACACCTCCCGTGTTTCCAAACACTTTGTACTTCAAAAATTCTCTAGACCTTCTACACTAAATTTCTCGTTCATGGCCCATCCAGGTTCCGAGTAGAAACTATTGTAACCTAGGTCTACACCCCTGCCCCTTTCCATCCTTTACCCCATCCATCCATCAATTCTGAATCTGGTGGTTGCTTGCTTAGCTTATCCTCCATTTTTTCTATTCATTCAGCATCATGACCCTGTCTGTCATTGCCTTTTTGCACCATCATTTTGTTTTCTCGAAAGAGGTCACATGTTCTGATTTGAATTTGGAATACTTGTCATCATAGTTTCCACTAACTAATCATATAGAAGTTCCATCGAGTCTTTGTGTGTGTGCAAGAGACAACCAGGTTCAACCAATCCTTTAACAACTCAGTAAGATTCAACAGAACTGACAACCAATCAAAGCATTCCATTCGGGCTCTAAACGCAAGAAAATAACATAATCAACTTTCAACGGTGAGGATCTGGACTTCAAGCCAGATCAACGGTTCCCGTGCAATGAGGATTTCAAATAGATGGAAATAGGATATTTTTTTGCAGAGAACCTAACTCCAACGTTAATCACCATCGGCGGTAGCCTTCTCATCCATATCAATGGTCCTCGTGGCATTTTATAACCCCCCAACCTTTCTACATTTAAAGGTGGGGTGGTCTGGAATAGTTGTTTCCCCACCGCGGCCCCTACCTAACGTTGTGACTTCTCATCATTTCGTACCCCGCCCCTCTCTAATATTCTTACCACCTACCCCCCCCTCGAAATCCTGTCAACCTACCTCTCGATACTGCCCTCTCATCGCAAGCCACCTATCCTCCACTCACACTCCCACTATTGCTCACCTCTTGCCACATGTTCCCTCATTTCTAACACCTTACCTCCACCTTACACCTGTCTTCCACTCATACTCCCGTGTATCTAACCCTCTTGTAACCACATGCCACCTATCACCTCTCACCCACATGTCATTCCACATCACCTCCACTCACGTTCCTGATTCCTCTCTCTAGGTCATATGCATCCACGTAGTCCACATCCACTTGTACCATCTCCTATTGGATGTTTGAATCCACATATCCCTCCACAACCATTGGGCCAGAAACCATTCCAACGAAGCTATCTATAGGTTAGATGGCACCTGATGAGTCGAAACTAAGTGCACTTAACAACTGAGAGCTCTGTTGAAAAAATAGGGTTATGTCTTGGTCTCAGTTACATATCACTCCAAAAATTCAGTAAAGGAGAAGAAGATATGTCGATATAACCAGTTACCCTCCAGAAGCATCAAACAACTTGCAGGTATGCCAAGGCTCGATATATAACTTTGTTCTGTCACTCCTATTTTTCCTGCTAGTTACATTTCATCCAGTGCATCCATCAATTTAGTCTCAAAGACAATAGTGGTTTTTAGTTAATCAATTCTAGAATTATTTTAGATTAAATTAATAAGTGGTATTCTATGTACGATAAGAACCACTCTTTTGGTTAACGTTCATTATGAAGTATACACGTTGTACTCCATGAAAATGTTTTAGTTAAGTTAATGCTTTGTTCTACAATTAGTTATCCAGAGTTAGGTCTCAGTCCCAGATGGATGAGAACCTCTGCAACTCTGTTAAATATGTAGTCTTTATATGTTTTAAGGGTTGGGAAGTTCCAGAAGGAAAGTAGAAGGAACAGGAGAATTGGACCTACTTAGTTAATTGTAAAGTTTTCTACCTAGTGAATATATGTTGATGACAGTTGTGTTCTGTTACTCAAATCTTTATGTGTTGATTCTTATCTTGAATGCATATTTTTTGATGTGTGCAATGCACATTTCCTTATTCTTTCAGCTACTATTTTAGTTTATCTTTTGTTGATTATGCAATATGTTATACAACTATTGTTCAGTGAAAGATCCACTATTTTTGAAACCCATTGAATGATTTGCACCTATATGTTTTTCTAAGTCTTGATATATTATTTTAGGTCTTAGTTTTCATACAACAAGTGATTCATTTCATTTCTTGTTGTTATTGTCTATGTTTGTCTTTTGATATCCCTAATTGTCATTACCATTGGCAAAGGAGAAGCTACTTTTACATTGTGTGGCATGTTCTACCATAGCACCATCTTTGAAAACCTGTCCTTAAGATTACCAACAAAAACTACTTGTAAAAACCAAATCCTTACAAACTTGAGGTGGCCTAGCTTTGTCCTTTAGCAGTCAAGTGCAGACCTTAGGAACAACATATTCTGGTGTCGTTGTCAGGGAGCGAAGTAACGAAATATCTTTCCCTGGGAGAACGACATTGATTAGCTATGAACTTTGATGGTGAACAAATATCAGACACAGGCAGGCTGCCATATTTCACACAGTGACTCCATTGAGTAGAATTTACAATAGAAATATTGGCGCCCAGGAAAGGATTCAAAAGATCCAAATACGAACACATCAAAGTCACCAAGGATCATATTAATCTCAAGAAGAACACAATAGTCTCTGAGCTAAAAATGAAATTAAGAAAATCCAGAGTAGCGAAGAGATATACCTCCCCCACAAGGGAAAAATTGCAACCAAGAGTCTACTTCCAATCACAATCACAAGCAGTTCGAATTTGCTAGACCTAAGAATCATAATTCCAAAGAAGCTAAGACATCTCCAACTCCTAATTCTACCTCATCATCCAGTCCTCCATCCACCCTTGTATCTCCCATAAATATTTAGATTCCTATTATTCAATCCATGGTTGTTAATAGGATGGATGTCATAATTGTTGCCAGATATGAACCCCTAGTGCTTCCCATAGGCTTACATGCACTCCCAGCCAAAGATTACATGAAATATTTACCAAGGTATAATGGGGAAGGTGAATTCATTGTTGAGGAACATCTAGTAACCTTCTACAACTTTGCAGACAACTTTAACATTGAATATGCAGATGTGTGGATGAGGTTGTTTTTGCAGAGCCTGGATGGGGAACTAAGAAAATGGTTCAGGGGTCTTCCTCCAGCCTCCATTGAAGATATTGAGGTTTTGGATGAAACTTTTATACAACAATGGGGAGATAGGAGAGATTACCTCTACTACATCACTGAGTTTGAGGCCCTAAAGAGAAATAATGGTGAATCTATTTCAGATTTCACTAAGAGATTCAATAAGATGTATCGCTGAATTCTAGATGAGATCAAACCAATTGAAGCCTCTACCAAGATCATTTATGCTAATGCATTTGATGCATAGTTCTCCCTCCTGTTGAGAGAGAGATGTTATACCGCACTGTTTTCCATGCAGGAAGCATCCATTGAGGTCGAATCTAATATCTTGGCTTCAGTTAGATTAAAGACCAGATTGGATAAAGATAAGAAGAAACAGAGAGAAGATTCTCCTACCCCCTCTAACCCAGCCATATATGATCCCAAACTTGATGAAATGACCAAAACTTTGAAGGATATGACATCTGAAATATCTAAGCCAAAGAGGGAATCTAAACAACCAAACAAAGGTTTTCAAGGGGCTGGAAGTAGAAATCCAAACCAATTTAGAAGTCATAATGATGATCCTCAAATAATGTAGAGAGAAAGGATAAATGTTTATGATCAAAGGGTAGTGCCTCCTTTCCAAAACAATCAGATTGAATATATGGATACAGATAGTGATTTTGTGGATGATATTGATGTGCTTTTCAATGAAACAAATTATTATACTAGCCACCTAACACAGAAAGAATATGAGGTAGCACAACTATCAAATCAATTTGATATTTATATAGAGGAAGAGGGAGTTATTCAAGGCCAAACCCAGAAGAAATATGATTTGAGGACAAGAGAAGGGGCTCCCAAAGCCACTACTTCTAATCAAAACAAATAGGTTGAGGTCCCTCCCAAGCCAAAACTAAGTAAAGGTATGTCATCTAAAACTCAACCATAAGGTATGTCATCTAAAACTCAACCATTTCCCCCATCTAAATATCCATTCCTGGAAATAAAGGAAGCTAATAGGCCACCAACCTCTTTCATCCTAGAACATGAATTGAGCAAGATCAAGATCCCTATGCCTTTGACCGATTTGATGAAGAATGAACCTTTCAAAAAATATATCATGGAAGTTTTGTAGCCAACTTCTCTTGGTGTATCTTCTGATGTAATCAGTTTGTAGGATGAAAACCTAGCCATTACAGTGGGTCCACACATTGAGGATGGATCTGATGCTTCTCCACCATTCTATATATATTTAAATGTTCATGACAATATCATGCATAACTGTCTCATGGACTCAGGATCGTGACACAATGTTATGCCCAAAGTTGTTATGGAAGAACTAGGTCTAGAGATCCCCAAACCTTACCAAGACCCATAGACCTTTGATTCTAAGAAAGTAAAATTTTTGGGATTGATAAAGGATATGGTGGTTTCTTTGGCATAATTACCCATGGAGAGTGTAGTGATGGACATTGTGGTGGATGACATTCCCCCAAATTTTGGTATGCTCTTATCCAGAACTTGGGCTAAGAAGGTTGGAGGATCATTACAAATGGACCTCACTTATGCCACCATCCCTGTGTTTGGAGGTGAACATAGGAGACTATAAAGATAGGTAAGGTTAGCCTACATTTTCAGTGACCATCAGAACCCAAGAAATAAACCAATTTATGTTAATGAGGATGAGATCGACTCATTTGTTTTTCATTTAAATGATGATGAACCTGAAATATCAGTTATCCAATGCAAATATTAGTCACTGACAGGCCAGGAAAACAAAGTATAGAATATGTATTTCTATGGCTCTTCATCAAAGGAAGTATCAGGTACATGTATACTCCTCATTTCCCCTTCAGAAGAGGTAATCACACTCTCTTATAAGCTAGAGTTTGAAAATACTAATAATATAACTGAATATGAAGCTCTAGTGCTGGGATTGAGGGCTACCAAAGCCATGGCCATTGACTGTCTAGCATTTTTTGGTGATTCTAAGTTAATCAACAATCAAGTTAAGAACATATATCAGGCTAAACGGTAGAGACTCAAGCAATACATAAATGAGGTATGGACCTGGTTGATACTTTCATTTTAGAATTTAACATTTCCTTCATCCACAGATAGAAAAATCAGAAGGAATATTCTTTGGCCTTAGCTACCAGCACTTTTAGGCCTCCCATTGGCCCAAATATTAAATATCAGGTGGAAATTAGGAATAGAACATCCATACCAGACAACATAAATCACTGGAAAGTATTTAGTGACGATCTAGAGCTGTAGAGATTTCTACACACCATTGATGAATTCTCCAATATCTCAATTGATCAAGAAAGTCAAGAAGGTGAAAATGAGGTATTAGAAGGTCAACAAACATCTCATCTGTTGAATATAGTAGCTATTCATGATATTTTGGAGTTGAAAACCAATCACATTCCAAGAGGAATAGTGCCCTTGGAAAGGTTGTTTGATAGTAATGATGTCTACAGAGGAGCTTCCATGAAGAATCAATAACAAGAGATAACATATTACAATATTGGGACCACTGAGAATGCTAAGATCATCAAGCTATCCAAAGAAATAGTTGCAGAACAAAATGGCAGGTATGTCAGTCTCATAAAAACGTTTGCTGATATTTTTTCATGGTCCTATGAGGATTTGAAGACATTTGACACTGACATCATCCAGCACAAGATTCCCCTAAAGGATGGATCCAAGTCATTCAGATAGAAGATTCAAAAATTTAATCCCATGTTAATGTCCATAATTGAGAAAGAGCTTAAAACAATTATGGATGCCAATATTATTGTACCATTGAGGTACTCAAACTAGGTGTCCAACTTAGTACCTATAAGGAAGAAAAATGGGGAGATAAGCCTGTGTGTTGGTTTCAGAAATCTCAACAAGTGTTTTCTGAAGGAAAATTACCCCCTCCCCAAGATGGATTATATTTTATAGAAGGTGGTAGGTTCCAACAAAATTTCCTCGTTAGATGGATACTTTGGTTATAACCAGATATAATTGTGTGAGGGAGATAAAGAAAAAACAACATTCACCACCCCATGGGGAACATTAATGTATGACAAGATGCCCTTTGGGTTGATGAATGCAAGGGACACTTTTTAGAGGGCCATGGATATATCTTTTGTGGTGGAAAAGGACAAATTTATGGTTATATACTTGAATGACATCACAGTTTTATCCAGGTCTGATGATGAACATTTGCAACATCTAGAGCAAGTTTTCAAGAAATGCAGGAGATATGGAATATCTCTTAATCCTAGGAAGTCTCACTTTTCCATGCCAGAAGGAAATCTCTTGGGCCAAATCATATCAGAAAGAGGTATAAAAATTCATCCAAAGAGGGTTTGTACCATTCAAGAGGTTGAGATCCCTAGAAATAAAAAGGTTTTCGAGTCTTTTATTGGTAAGATAAACTTCCTCAGACGTTTTGTTCCAAATTTTGTTGAAATTTTGAAGCCTATCACTAATATGTTGAAGAAAGATGTTGTGATATACTGGTCACTAGTGGAAAAATCAACATTACAAAGGATCAAACATGCTTTAGTTGAAGCCCCCATATTAGCTAGCCCTGACTATACCAAATATTTCTTCATCTTCTCTTTTGCTTCAGAGGAGACCATTGATGTTGTGATAATGCAAAAAAATGAAGAAGGGCATGAACAACCCATATCCTTTTTTAGAAGATCCCTATGAGATGTCGAGATGAAGTATGATATATTAGATAAATAGGATGAATCACTCAAAGCCTTCAAGGTTTATGTGTTACAGTCTATCATAACAACCTTTGTTCCTAGCAGTAATGTCAAAGAGATTCTGGTCCAGCCAGACAGTGAGGGAAAAAGATGAAAGTGGATTGTCAAACTATTGGAGTATGACCTGCACATAAAAACCACCAAGCTAATCAAGGGATAAGGACTTTCCAAGTTGTTGTCAGAATCAAACTATAAGGTTCTATAATTGCATCAATTCTTCGCCCAATCAGACGCATCCATCATAAAACATGGAGAAGACAACTTACATGTATTTGAAAACTACTCCTCTTCACCTTGGTATAAAAACATCATTTATTTTCTGCAACATTTGGAATGTCCACCAGATGTGAAGAAGACAAAGGCTAGGTATCTCAAGTTGAACTCTATCAAATTCTACATTTCAAACCAGAGATTGTATTGGAGGGATCCTACTGGCATCATGTTAAAATGACTTGATGAAAATGAAGCCAAACAAGTCACATAAGAAATGCACATAGGAGTATGTGGAGGGCACCGACATTGGAAAGCCACAACTATGAAGATACTAAGGTCAGGGTACTACTGGCCCACCCTTTTCTTTGATGTATTTTCTACTATCAGGGCCTGCAATGACTGTCAAATATTTGCGAGAAAAAAAAAGTTATTGTCACTACCCCTAAAACCTATCATTTCCAGTGGTCCATTTAAGCAATGGGGGTTAGAATTCATAGGAGAGATAAATCCACCATACAGCAGACAACACAAGTGGATCCTCACTTCCACCGACTACTTCACGAAGTGGATTGAGGCTGTGCCAACTAGGAACGCCACTAACAAGGTGATCATGAATTTCCTAGAAACTAATATTTTTTCCAGATTTGGTTGCCCCAAGAAGCTAGTAACAGACAATGCCCAAGCATTCAATTCCAAATCCATGATTGACTTTTGTGGCAGTCATAACATCTCCTTGAAACATTCCACACCCTATTACCCTTAGGGAAATGGACTGGCAGAATCATTAAACAAGACTCTCATCAAGTGTCAGTGTTTCGTGGAAACCTACACAGGAGATCTAGCTAAAGCAAGTACAAACAAAGATTATCAAGAAAAGAAGAGAGATTCAATATGGAAGAATGAGAAAATATATTCACACTAGTCCAATGAGCTTATGATTGATACATAGATCATGATCAATATGATACAATGAATGAGTGGAATACACTCATATATAGGGAAAAACATTCCATAATTAAGAAAAACAATCGAGTAGTTAGATTTCCTTAGGAATGCATCCATGCATAATAGTGATGGTAAAAATTCAAAGTCTAAAATAGAACTAGTCAGTTAACTCCCACTGAACTAGTGTATCGAAAATAGAAATTTCTCCAACACCCCCCCTGAACATCACTATGGATTAAAAAATGAGCCCCGGCTACTAAGCCATTTTAGGTACTCATGTACAATGCAACTAATGAACACTGAATAAAAGTGAGTAAATAGGGAAAACCTCATGGGAACAACCCCCCCCCCTCAAAAGATAATGTATAAAAATAAGAAAATAATAGCTGCTAGACAACTGTGTTCTTCACTGCAAGAAAATCCTGCAAAGTCTAAAACTTATGCTCATTGAAAGTCTTCGTGAATATGTAGAAATCTTTATGGATCGGATGAAGTCCTTTGGAAACCTGTCGGACCTTGTACCTCTTGATCTTGTGGACCCATCTGCACCTAAAAATATTCCTTTCTGGTGGATGTGGAATGAGATTCGAAGTCCGGTTATGTAGGAGTGAGTCATACTCCTTCTGCATGGTTTCTTTCCATAATGGATTTCCCACAACCCTATTGTATTTTTGTGTATGATTAGATTGAACCATATAGTAATGCATGGACATTGTAGGTTCTAAAGATGAAAGTACATGAGAAGGCTCCTCATGTTGAGATCGAGTCATCCTTGAATCCAATGGATTCCCTACAAGGTTGTTTGTTGCTTGAAGTGTGGTATGTGCCTTCTTGGGCATCTGCTAAAGCTTCAACACTGGCTTCTTATCTGGATGTACTACCTGCTTATTTCCATGTACAGAATCAGAGTGTATGGAATCATCTCTGATGTCTAAAAATGATGAAAGAACAAGAGTATATGCATGTTGCACTAGAGGTGCATGCAAAGTACTCTCTTTATGTGTAAGTAGAATAGAGAAGTCATCGTAATAAAACTTAGTGAATTTATACAACCTTGACTTTTGATCCACCTCACCAATTGAAATGATGGAATTGTCATGCATGTCAATTATTGAAATTGAATCTGATGTAAATTCAACCTTTTTACCTTTCTGAGTGATCTGATAAACTGAGAGAAGATTCATAGAAATATTTAGAACATGTAAAACATTCTCAAAACTGCCATTGTGGAGTTCCACTCTCCCTTCTCCTGCTACTGCTACTGGAGTATCATCCCCCATGAGAATAGGGGGTATTGAGAATGGACTCAAGTAAGAGAAAACTTCCTCTTTCGCTGCCATATGATGGAATGCACCAGAATCTATAATCCATGAATTATATGAGGAATTAATTGTAACTAGAGCATGATTACTACCTTTCTTAGGAGTAGGATCTTCTTCCTTCCGCTTCTTGACTCCCTTTGGAATGAAGTTTCCAAGGTTGTTCTACTGAAGTGCCTATGCCATAAGATCGATGTCTTTCTTCATGCATGTGAATTCTTCATGATTCGATTTATTGCAGTAAGTGCACTGCTTTCCTTTCTTCTTCTTCTTGGACTCTGAAGAGTCTTTGGAACCTGAATAATCATTAAAGGGTTTGGAATATCCCTCCTTCATGTTATGTTTGGATGACCCTTTTCCATCATGCATGGTGATTTCATGTTCTTTGGGATTTTTCATGAGGCCCATCTATATGAGTTTTGTCTAATCTTGTGTAAGAGACTCAATGAACTGAGCCAATGTAGGCATTTTCCAATTTGTTCCAAAAATACATCTTCTAGAATGGAAATTGGAGACATATACAATGTATTCTGATCTTAGCTTGGCCAATATTGTTAGAATAAGTTGTTTCTCTTGTGTAGACTTATCAATACCAAATTCACCCAAGCTCAATAACAAAGATTTAAATTTAGTAAAAAAATATTGTATATTATCAAAACTTTTAGGGTCTAAGGTATTCAACTCTACCTCAAGCATATGACCTCGCATATCATCCTGCTTTCCAAAGAGTCCTTCCAAGGTGGTCCATATCTCATTTGGAGTCTTGCATGCAGCAACATGAAATCATAAATTAGTGGAGATTATCTCAATAAGTATTTCTATGGCCTCATCCTTACAGTTCGCCCATCTCATCTTCTCAATCGCTGATGTAGGTTATGTTTTTGTCGTCATCGTCAAATTATACAGTCCTTTTCTTTTTAGTTGGAATGTTGCCTTGGGATTCCAATCAAAATAATTGTATGGTGTGAGGATTACAACCAAGTTTGAATGTATAATAGTTTTCCTATCCATCTCTCCCACTGTTTCTAAGAACCCCTAAAAATTTGTTCTCAGTTTGCAAGTGAAAAATTAAGAAATCATGGCAGAAATGGCAGTTTAAGTGAAAAATTGTATCAGTTTCAGGAGATGATCTTGCTACTTACATTTTGAGAAAACGGTGAGGAATCTCGCCAAATGGTTGAAAACCCACTTCCAAATGGGTCGATTTACTTTTCTCATGGGTCGTTTCCTCAAAAACTTAATATTTTTGGAGCAATCATTACTGAAAGGTAGGGTCATGAATTTGTATCAGTTTCAGGAAGCTATATTGTGACTTACTTTATGAGAAAACGATGAATAATCTCACCAAACAGTTGAAAACCCACTTCCAAAATGGGTTGATTTACTTTCTACGCTTGTTGTTTCCTCAAAAACGTAATATTTTGGGAGGAATAACTGCTGAAAGGTATGACCACGGATTTATCTCGCTGAAACCCCGAATTTCCTTATTCTTTGTTTTGTCTAACTTGCTCCAGAAAGCATATCCCTAATACCATGTTAGTGTTTCATGGAAACCTACACATGAGATCTAGCTAAAGAAAGTACAAACAAATCTTATTAAGAAAAGAAGAGAGATTCAATATGGAAGAATGAGAAAATATATTCACACTACTCCAATGAGTTGATGATTGATACATAGATCATGATCAATATGATACAATGAATGAGTGGAATACACTCATATATAGGGAAAAACATTCCATAATGAAGAAAAGAAATCAAGCAGTTGGCTTTCCTTAGGAATGCATGCATGCATAATAGTGATGGTAAAAATAGAAAGTCTAAAATAGAACTAGTCAGTTAACTCCCACTAAACTAGTGTGTTGAAAATAGAAATTTATCCAACATCAGGATCATTAAGAAGTTGCTGATTGAAAACAAGAAGTACTAGGACTCTAAACTCTAGTATGCTTTATGGGCTGACAAAATCAACACCAAGAATTCTTTGGGAACCTCACCATTTCATCTGGTTTATGGCATAGACTCTATTTTTCCCACTCAGCTTGGTATACCAGTCCTAAAATTCTTGCAGGAGGATATTGAGGAGCCAAATGCCATCCAAAGGAGAATCTTCTAGGTTATATAAGTTTAAAAAAAGAGAGAAGCACTAGAGTAGATAAAAGAAGCATATCAGAACAAGATCAATTCAATCTTTGACAAGAAAACCAAGAAGGAGGTATTTCAAAAAGGTGACCTGGTATTAAGGTGGGATTCTAGAAGAAATGGAAAGTCCAAGCATGCTAAATTTGACAGCCTCTGGTTTGGCCCTTTTAAGGTGGTTGAAGCTCTGGGCAATAATATGTTTATATTACATAATCTAGATGATGTAGAGATCTTTGGAGGCCCAATAAATAGGTTCTTCCTAAAACACTACTTTGTTTAAGGATGAGGGAAGGTCCCTCTTGTACCATAGATGAATTCCTTTTATTGTTTCTTTTGATTAATTATTTTTGTGTGAATAAAGACTCCATAGCCCAACAAAGGCACTGGGGTGTAGTTTCAGTTTTCAGTTCAAGAAAATGCATGGCTGAGGCACAATAGAAGATACACAGGGCTGGCAGATGGAAACATAGGTAAGTAATGGAAGGTAAGAACAGTTGTTTAATCCTAAGGCATCGATCTACAATTCTCATCACCTCACAGGGACGAGCTATCCCTAGTTAGAGCCAATGTTATAACATAGGTATGCACCCCTGCCCCTTTACCTCATTTACCCTATCCATCCATCAATTCTGAATCTGGTGGTTTCTTGCTTAGCTTATCCTGCATTTTATCTATTCATTCAGCATCATGACCCTATCTGTCATTTCCTTTTTGCAACATCATTTTTTTTTCTCGAAAGATGTCAAATATTCTAGTTTGAATTTGGAATACTCATCATCATCGTTTCCACTAACTAAGAATACAACAGGTCCACCGAGTCTTTGTGTGTGCACAGGACACGACCAGGTTCGACATATCCTTTAACAACTCAATAAGATTCAACAAAACTGGAAACCAATCAAAATGGCCCATTTGGGCTCTAAACGCAAGCAAATAACATGATCGACTTTCAGCAGTGAGGATCTGGCCTTCAAGCTAGATCGAAGGTTCCCGTGCGATCGGGATTTCAAAGACATGATGAGAGGATTTTTTTTTGTAGAGTGCCTAAATCCAGTGTTAATCTCCATAGGCAGTAGTCTTGTCCTCCAGATCAAGGGTCCTTGTGGCATTTCGAACCCCCCATAACTTTCTACATTTAACAGTTGGGGGGCTTCTGGAATAATGGTTTCCCTATCATGGGCCCTGCCTAACGTGGCGCCTTCTCATAATTTTAGATCCCCCCCTCTCTAATCCACTTACCACATACCCCCCCCCCTCTGGAATCCTACCAACTTGCCTCCCGATACTTCCCCTCTCACCACATGCCACCTATCCTCCACTCACAGTCCCGCTACTGCTCACCTCTCTCCACTCGTTCCCTCATTTATGACAACTTACCTCCACATTATAGTTGTCTTCCGTTCATACTCCCGTCACCTCCCATGTATCTAACCCTCTTGTCACCACGCACCACTTATCACCTCTCGCTCGCATGTCATTCCACATCACATCCAATCACCTCCACTCACATTCTCAATTCCTCTCTCCAGTTCATATGCATCCACGTAGTCCACATCCACTCATACCATCTCCTATTGGACGTTTGACTCCACGTCTCCCTCCATGACCATTGGGACAACAACCATTCCAACGAAGCTATCTATAGGTTAGATGGCAACTGACGAGTTGAAACAAAGTTCACTTAATAGTTGAGAGCTATGTTGTAGAGATAAGGTTATGTATTGGTCTCAGTTACAGATCACTCCAGAAATTTGGTAAAGGAGTAGAAGATCTTCCCATACACCTAGTTTCCCTCCAGAAGCATCAAACATATCTCAGGCATGCCAGGTCTCAATACATAACTATGTTCTGTCACTACTAGTTTTCCTGCAATTCACATTTCATCTAGCGCATGCATCTGTTCAGTCTTAGAGACTGTAGTAGTTTTTACTTAACCAATTCCAGAATTATTTTAGATTAAATTAATAAGTGGTCTTCTGTGTGTGATAAGAACCACTATTTTGGTTAAAGTTCAGTGTGAAGTATACACATTATACTCCATGCAAATGTTTTAGTTAAGTTAATAATTCATTCTACAATTAGTTATCTAGAGTTTAAGGTCTTAGTCCCAGATGGACGAGAACCTCTGCATCTCTCTTAAATATGTAGTCTTTGTATGTTTTAAGGGTTGGGAAGTTCCAGAAGGAAAGGAGAAGCAATAGGAGAATTCAACCTGCTCAGTTAATTGTAAATTGTTCTACCTAGTGAATATATGTTGATGACAATTGTGTTCTCTTACTCAAATATTTATGTGTTGATTCTTATCTTGAATGCGGATTTTGTGTTGTGTGCAATGTACATTTCTTTATTCTTTCAGATACTGTTTTAGTTTATCTTTAGCTAATTATGCAACCTTTTATACAACTATTTTTCAATGAAAGATCCACTATTTTTGCAACCTATTGAATGATTTGCACCTATATGTTTGTCTAAGTCTTGAGATATTATTTTAGGTCTTAGTTTTCATACAAAAAGTGATTCATTTCATTTCTTGTTGTTATTGTCTATGTTTGTCTTTTCATATCCCCAATTCATTCAATACCCATACCATTGGAAAAGGAGAGCCTACTTTAACACTGTGTGGTCTGTTCTACCAGAGAACCATCTTTGAAAACATGTCCTTAAAATTAGCAACAAAACCTACTTGTAAAAAACAAATCAATACAAACTTGAGGTGGCTTAGCTTTTCCCTTTAGTAGTCAAGTGCAAACCTTAGGACCAACAGAAACCATGGGCTCTGAACTTCATTTTTTTCTATTTCGACAACAATTCTTTTCCAAAAATTTTGCTTCAGCTTACACTAACATGGCCCATCCAGGCTCAGTGTTGAAACCATGATATGATACCATTTTGTAAAGTCCCCTGCCTTCAACCTATGTCAGGTAACGCTATCCAAACAACCTTATCATTTTCCAACTAGATCCAATACCAATTGGTTACATCCCCAACCTTAACCAACATAACATTTTGTTCATACATAGAATAATGCGTAAATAATAGTAAGACATATATGCAGTGAATCGCATGATAACATTGCAAGAATCACATACATGTACTTTTAATATATCATTAAAATAATCAAGCACATGGATTTGGTACTTCTATTTTAATAGATGAACACCAACTGCGTGTAGACCTTCTACAAACCTCCCAGCCTTAGACCACGCTAATCATCACGCTCAATAGTGGATCACCCCCGAGATGGGACTAAACTCCACTGGGAAAGGGATTCCTAGGCTTGTCAAGGGAAACAAGAAAGTCGAACAGGTCAACATGAAGGATTGTCTCCCATGGTCAGCTCACAATAACAACCTACAACCTCTCATTCCCCACATGCCTGTCCCACCCCAGGAAGTGTGTCACTTCTCTTTTCAATGGTCCTTCGACTGCCCCACTTCCCTTCCAGGTCTTCAACAAAATGTCGGACAAGAATTCTCTGAGCACTATAGCTGCAGTTGGGATCCCTCTGGAAAAACACTTCCCCATTAACCTCTCTCACTTGGAGAGATTTTCTTGCAGCCCTGACAACCTGCTTCTTCAAACCATGGGTATGAAAACCTACTTATTCAAACCACAGGCCTGCCAACCTACTTCTTCCATCCAGATTTTAAGCCAATTATAAAAAATATGATGGAAACAACAAAGCTCAGTATAGAACAGATGATGGTAGCAAGCCATGCTTAGTCAAGGAAATGCATGGGCTATAAAAGAAAACCGTTAAGGAAGAGTATGGTTCATGAAAGGTACGGGGTGTGTCAGGTTTCACAGGAGACAGAAGGGATAAATCAAGTACAACTAAAGGATTCCAAAGGTGCATGCTAGATATATAAGCGATGCTGATGGAGAATTGGTTCAATGCATGAATCCCTTGTGAATCAGGAAGGGTGACAAACTTCTAGAGAATTGTAAGGGTTGTGAGGATGGCAAGACTAGTCTAGGGCGCAAGGATGGGGAGAAACTCTAGAATGGGAAGTGAACCCCCAGCGAGATGGATTTCCCAGCTATAACTCCATGCACCCAGGTTAACACATGTCTTCCTGAAGCTACATGAGTTCCACTTAGAACTCATTCCCTTTCTCAGCAACTTATGACAACACCGATCATGTCCACCTTAGCCTTTAGGAAATAATAATAAAATATTGTTCTCTCAGAGGTAATCCCTCTAGCTTAGCCCTTATGCCTAGACACTTATCCCCCTCCCTTACCATACCTAGTGGACCTTAGTCCCCCATAAATCTTTCTTTGTGGTTGGTCTACATGCAAAAATGTAATTTTATTAATGATATGTGCATTTACATATACAAAAATCAGGTTCATGGCCTTAAGCATCTAGGCTCTCCAACCTAATAAACATATAAGTCTCCATCTTATAAACACTTGTCTCACCAACCTATAAACATAATTACAATTCAATAGAGGCTTGACCTTGTGGTGTTACCAGACTTATGCTAAAATTATATCATCATAAGTGCTGATGATGATGGATAGTGGTTGATCCAAAAAGGATCCATATAATTCTAAGAACAACTAAGAACTCACAGAGGCAACTCAAAACACTGCGAATGGATCCAACAGATAGACAAAGGGAAAAATTCAAAGTTCCCAAAACTTAGTGAAAATGACATGGTCGTGAAGAGTGTGTCGCAATATTTCTAATGATGCAAATGAATCTTCAAATAGAGTTATGATTTGAAAGATATTCACAGCCAAATTTGTGGTCAAACAAGGTCAGTTAGGAGGGGGAGACATCATCATCCATACTCTGTCGTCAACAGCTGACATGGCAGGGTGATGTCATCATATGATATGCTGACATCAGCATGCCATGTGGAAGCACCAGAGGCTTCCACGTGTCACCTTCCAATGGGATTTTCAAGGGTCCATGTGGACCAGTAGAAAAGTGCCACATGACACCCCTAGGCGACACCACGTGGCACCACCAGGAAGCACCACGTGTCAAGTACCAAATGACGAGATGGAGTTGTTAGCATACAAGTGGACTTATCAGTGGGTTCCACATGGTACAATCAAGCGATGACATGTGGCATCCCCAAAATGCCCAATATTAACTCGTGAACGAATTTTATTTTAAAAAAATGGCGAGTCCATCAAATTTGGTGGACCATGCCAATTTTAAAGATAATTTGGAAGGACATCTAGACTCTGCTAAAGTTAGAAGGAGAATATATTGTAATATATTTATTTCAACAAACAACAGACCAAAATGGAGTCTAGTGGGATTTGATCCCAGAACCTCTGTGGTGCCCAAGCCTTAACGAATATGCCCACAACTAATGTGCCATGGGTACCTCTTGGTACATCCAGCCACGATTATTACATTAAAGGTACAATTCTCCTAGAGCTCGGAGGAGAGGCACAGACCGTATGGACCTGCGGGCATGGATTTTGAGACAAAAATGTCATCATTGCAGGTTGCAGAGGGCACGCAAACCAAGACAAAATTATTCTTGGTCCTGGGAGTGCCAGAGTCGGATAGGATCATGGAGACAATCATTTTTGGGTAATTAAAAAACACGAATTCAGTGGTGATGTATGTTTTCTGATATGATTATTATTTTTGCATCTTGATTTCAGAATGAGGTATATTTATGTATTTGCCAAATTCTTTTGTTGAGTTAATGAAAGAGCCTACCCATTTGAGAGTAGGACCCGAAGACGTAGTCCACTAGGGACGAACTTCGTTATCAAGTTTATGTTTTCAAATATGATGCTTATGTCTCTTCATTTTTAAGTTTGACCTTCTTTAATGGTGCACTTTAATTTATGCTCGTTTAATGCAATTCTTTATAAGTCACGATGAAAAGATCTCGGATAATGTTGGTATCAAAGTAGTCATATTTGAATTGAATTGTTGAGTGTGAATGCTTACTAGGGCCAAGCATAAGTAGGATGAAGGAACTCTTAAGAAATTCAATCCTGAGGTTGGTTGTGTATCCAGAAGGAAGAAAATGGAAGAAGAGGAGAAGTGTGATGAACATGAGAAAAACTTTCACATGGTCTTTTATTGCATGTCATAAATGGTTGAGAGAATGTATGGATATTATGAGAAGAGGATGAAGAAGAAAGGGAAGAAAAATGAATCACATGCAGATGATGATTCTTCGGTAAAACAAGGGGCTAGAGGAGATCCTCCTGAGCCTCCATCTTCACCTTTGAGTTCTAGTTCTTCTTCTTTTGAGCATTCTCATCATTCTCATCATTCTAGCCATAAAGCCTCTTTTAGGAAACCATTATTAAAGCTCGATGTAAAATTTTTTGTACCTATGTTTAATGGAGATGATAACCCTAAAAAGCTAGATAATTGGATCTGACAAGTTGAAGTGTATTTCTATGTCCAACATATTGATGAAAAGGAAGTTAAAGTGCAATTGGCTTCTCTTCGGTTGGAAGGCACCACTCTCGTATGGTGGGAGAGCAAGCTTCAGGACATAAGTAAGTGTGGTAATCTTATTTCCTAGTGGTCAGAATTTAAATCAGTGCTAAGGAAGCAATTTTATCCATTAGGGTATTTACATAAAGCAATGATGGAATGAAAAACTTTAAGGAAAAGTAAGGGACAAATTGTACAAAGTTTCATAGAAGAATTTAGGAACAAATATCTTGCATTGAATATTCCTTTGGATTCTTATGAGACTTTAATGAAGTATATTGACGCACTTCATAGTTATATTCATCATATTTTACTCTTGTTTAACCCCACTAGCCTTGACGAAGTTTGTGTGCAAGCCACTCACCTTGAGAACAGGGGGAAACATGTTCAAGAAGATCCCACAAATAAACCTTCCAATTTACCACAGAATACTTCTAATAAGTTCAAAAGGAAGGAAAATAACACTGCTACAATGACGAGATAAGGAGGAAAATCATCTTGCACTCATTTCAATAAGAGAGGTCATGATGAAGAACATTGTTGGAAAATGCATCCAGAAAAGAAACTGAAATAGTTCGGTGGAAATGGGAAGACAATGACCATTGCTACAGTACAACGAGATCTCGGTTCCGATTCAGGAGATGAAGGAAAGATCACAACGGTTGGAGTACAAGGTAAAAATTTTCTTCATGCTAGTTCAAGTTCCAATGGTGAATCTCATGTTGATTAATGAAAGAGGAATGAGTTATTTCATGTAAGAGTTGTATCTAAACATACTAATATAGATACATTATTTGATATGGGTTCCCAAGTAAACTTAATATTTGAAGCACTTGTCAATAAAATGGGTCTTGAAATTAAACCACATCCGAAACCCTATCCTCTTGGTTGGGTATGTGACAAAGAAAAACTTAATGTCACCAAACAATCTAGGATCATATATTCTATGGCTTCAAAATTGATTGATGAAGTGGATTTGGATGTTGTACCACTTGATATATGTGGCATAGTGTTGGGAAGTCCTTATCTTTATGATAGAAAATCATTCTTCTTTCATCATGAGAATAAATACCACCTTACTAAAGGGGGAGTGGAATATATTGTTAGAGATCACAACATGAGGATAAATACAACACTTGTTAGTGCAGGGAAAATGAAAAGAATCATAAACAATAATAAGATATATGTACTCATGGTCGTCAGAGAGAAATATGTTGGGACATCCGATGCTTTCCAAGGGTGTGATCCATCTCATAAAAAGGAATTAAATGATATTGTTTCTAAGTATGATGATATTTTTCAAGAACCAGATGGATTACCTCTTAAGAGGGAAATCCAACATGAGACACATCTTCAGCAAGATTCTCCTCCTCCTAATGTGGGAATGTACAAGATGTCATTTGTGGAGATGACATAGATCAAGAAGCAGGTACAAGGCTTATTGGATCAAGGGGTCATGAGGCCTAGTTCATCTCCTTGTGGTTCTCCGATCATGATGGTTCCAAATAAAGATGGCACATGGCAAATGTGTATCGATCACCATGATTTAAATAAAATTATGATGAAAAATCGATACCCTCTTCCTCACATATATAATTTACTTGATCAATTGAAGAATCTTGTCTATTTCACTAAGTTGGATTTGCACAGTGGATATCAAAATCAGAGTCGTAGAACATGATGCATGGAAAAATTCCTTTAAAACCAAACATGGATTGTTTGAGTGGTTGGTTATGTCATTTGGCTTTGTAATGCTACGACAACTTTCATGCGTGTGATGAATGATGTATTCAGGCCTTTCATAGATGACTTTGTGATTGTATATTTAGACGACATTCTTGTTTTTAGAGGGACTTAGGATGAGCATGTGAGGCATGTAAATCAAGTATTTGATAATTTGCAAAGGGAAATGTTGTATGTAAAATTGTCTGAATGTGAATTTGGAAAGACTACACTTATGTACTTAGGTCATATTGTAGGAGGAGGAGAATTGAAAATTGATGCTTCCAAATTTGATGTAATTGTAAATTGGCCTAAGGCAAAAAGTGTAACCGGAGTTTGAAGCTTCTTAGGTGCAGTCCAATATTGGAGAAGATTCATTCCCAGGTTCTCCTTCATAGAAGCTCCTTTGCATGCCTTAACCAGTGTGAAGAACACTTTTTAGTGGGAAGGAAAGAAACAAAAAGATTTCAACACTTTGAAGGGGAAGATCAATACCGCACCAGTATTAGCACTGCCAAATCTTCAACAAACTTTTGAGATCAAGACAGATGCCAATGAATATGCCATGGGTGTAGTACTAATGCAATATCATAATCCTATCTTTTACCACTCTGAAACTTTTAACCAAGTTGTTGTTAACTATCATACATATGATAAAAAGTTGTATGCATTAGTTCAGAGTGTAAATAAATAGAAGCAATACTTGTTAGGGAAGGAAACAATCATACATAAATATCAGCAACCATTATAGTATCTTCATGCATAGACCAAATTGCAACAATATTGAGACTACAGGTGGATGGGTTTTCTACAATAGTTTCACTTGGTAATCAAGTAAAAAAAGGGTACAAGCAACAAGGTAGTTGATATGCTTTCTAGACCTCATATTGTTGCTTTTATTGTTTTTAAGAATGCTTCATTATCTCATGATAGTTATATAGAACAATATTCCTTCGCTGAATATTTTAAATAAGTATATGAGAAACTAACCCTTGGTGCACATGTAGAGAACTATTGTCTGCAGGGAAAGTTACTCTACCATCTTGGAAAGCTATGTCTTCCTACAAGTGAACGAGTCCATGTAATACGAGAATCTCATACTTCTCTTGTGCCTGGGCATTTTGGGGTAGGAAAGACTATGGCTCATTTGTATAGGTTTTGTTACTGGCCTCAAATGAAATAAATTGTAACTAAATATGTAAAGGGGTGTGTGTTGTGTTCTACTTGTAAGCCCACTAATAGAAAATTGGGGCTATACTCACCACTTCTTGTTCCATCCCATCCATGGAAAAGTGTCTACATGGATTTTGTAGGGGGTTTACCAATGACCAAAGGGGGTCATGATTATTTGTATGTTGTAGTGGATAGTTTTAGCAAGATGTGTATCTTGATGCCATGTAAAAAGAAGATCATTGTTGAGCAAACTTCTAATCTCTTCTTTCAGCATGTTTGGGTTCACTTTGGATTATCCACATCTATCATCTCGGATTGAGATACTCAATTCCTTGGATACTTTTGGACTAGCTTGTGGAGAATGATGGACACCAAATTGGAGAGGAGCACTTCTTTCCATCCACAGGCTAACAGATAGATAGAGGTGGTAAATCGAGCGATGGTACTTTTTCTTTGTGGCTACTGCAGCAAGCATCCCAAGTTATGGGATGAACATATACCCTATGTACAACATGTGTACAATCGAGCTTTACATTCATCCACTCAGAGTTCACCTTTTGAGACATGTTTTGGGTACCTACCAAAGGTTCCTTTGGACTTGATGTACAGGAGAGATGTTGATGTAAATGAAGAATGAACAGAGGACATAGCCTGCAAGTTCATGCAGAGGATTCAACAGATACACCATCCAGACAGGGAACAATTGGAGAAAAGTCAAGAATAGTATAAATCTTGACATGAAAAGCACATGGTTGATCATCAGTTCCAGGTTGGAGACCAGGTATGGCTTCACATTAGCAATGAGATATTGAAGGGTGAAGGCAAGAAACTCAATCCCATTCATTATGGACCCTTCACTATCTTGGAGAAAAGTAGTACAAACGATTTCCATTTGGATATTCCACCTTATATGCAGATTTACTTAGTTGTGAACATTGAGAACTTGAAACATTTTTATCCTCCCATGATTAGGGATCAATATGAGGAAGTTTCAATACCATAAGTTGATGAGTTTGCACCTGAGTACTTGGATGAGCTAGAGCAATATATCATCTTGGACAAGAGGATGAGGAATTCATGCAGGGGTGATGTTGATTATCTTCAAGTGTGCTTAAAAGGTACACATCCAAGCAAGGAAAAGTGGATAGAGAAGAAAAAAGTGAGGGGACTCTTCCCTCACTTACTAGTTGATTGATGAAGTATTTTGGTGTTCCAAAAAGCTCTCAGTGGGAAGGCATGACCCATAAAGGATCCAAAGAAGGATAAGAATAACTCAGAACTCACAGAGGAAACTCAAAACACGTAGAATTGCTCCAGCAAACAGAGAAAGGGAAAAAATTCAAAGTTCCCAAAACTTAGTGAAAACAACATGATCGTGAAGATCTTTTCGCAATATTTCTAATGGTGCAAATGACTCATCAAAAAGAGTTACAGTTTGAAATATATTCATGGTCAAAGTTGCAGTCAAACAAGGCCATTCAACAGGGGGGCACATCATCATCCATACTGTTGACATCAGCATGATGTCAACAACTGAAATGGCAGGGTTATGCCATCATATGGGTTGTTGATGTCATAATACCACGTGGTAGCATCTAGGTTGGCATGTGTCACCTGTCAATGGGATTTTCAGGGGTTCATGTGGACCAATAGAAAATTGTCATGTGGCACCCCAGGTGACACGATGTGGCACCACCCGGGAAGTGCCACGTTTCAGGTACAAAATGACAGGATGGCGACATCAGCAGAGAAGTGGAATTATCAATGGGTTCCACGTGGTCCAATCAGGTGATGACATGCAACATCCCCAAAATGCCCAATATTAACCCGTGAACAAATTTCGTTTTAAAAAAATGGTGGGTCCGCCAAATCTGGCGAACCATGCCAATTTTAAAGACAATATGGAAGGACGTCTAGATTTTGCTAAAGTTAGTGAGAGAATATATTGTAATATATATATTTCAACAAATAACACACCAAAATGGAGTCCAGTGGGATTCGACCCCAGAACCTCCGCGATGCCCAAGCCTTAATAAATCTATCCACAACTAATGTGCCCCAGGTACCTCTTGGTAGATCCACTCGTGATTATTACTTAAAAGTTACAATCCACCGAGAGCCAAAAGGAGAGGCGTGGACCATACAGACCTGTTGGCATGGATTTTGAGACAAAGCATACATCATTGCAGGTTGCAGAGGGCACAAAAACAAAGAAAAAAATCTTCTTGGGCCTGGGAGTGCCAGAGTCGGATCAAAGCATGGAGACAGTTATTTTTGGGTAATTTGACACTAGGAATTCAATGGTGATTTATGTTTTCTAATATGAATGTTATTTCTGCAGCTTGATTTCAGAATGAGGTATATTTATGTATTTGCAAAATTATTTTGTTGAGTTAATGAAAGAGCCTACCCATTTGAGAGCAAGACTCGGAGACATAGTCCATCGGGGATGAACTCCATTATCGAGTTTGTATGTTTATATATGATTCTTATGTCTCTTAATTTTTAAGTTTTCCCTTTTTTAATGGTGAACTTTAATTTATGCTCATTTAATCCAATTCTTTATAAGTCACGATGACAAGATCCCGGATCATTGGTTGTAAATATTATTTTAAATTTATTTGATTTAAATATAGATAAAATGATTAGAAAATATGGTTACAAAAAGAGTAATTCGTTATTCCATGGGAGAGTGAAAAGAGATAAAAACCACCAGAGTAAATATTTTCCATGAGGAAAAGTGTAAAACCACTCCCAAAGATGTGGGATGTGAGGGAACAAGCTATCACTAAGTTATGCTAAGACTATTCCCTAGGGTTAGGGATGAGGCTAACTTGGATAATACCTAGGCAAGCTATTATTCTCCTTGGTGAGACAAGAAAAGACAAATATAGAGGAGACAGGACGTTGATTTTGAGTTTGATGGTTCTATGAAAGAGTCAAACTCTAATTTATTTGGAAAACGTTATTGAAATTTTAAATCCCTATGGAATAATGAATTAGGATCGGGTGTAAGAGGAGAAATTTATTTGGTTGTTATGGTCTATGGTTGGGAGGAACTGGATTTTCTACTCAGTTTGTTCCTAGAATTTTGAAGAAAACCCATATATGTTATTGTTGCTTGTTCTTTTCAGATAGTAAAAGAAAGATAGTTGTATTAGAAAATATTCACTATTTATAGTAGAATTGGATAAAGACTGGAGTATACATTTATATGTTGTTTTATTAAAAAAAATTGTAGAAAAAAATGTTATATAATGTTTGTTTATAGATGGAAAATGTATACGTGCGTATTGTTTATTAGAGATTCTATTGCAAAAAAGAAAAACTATGTAAGCATTAAGGGTCATAACAAATATAGATATGAATGCAAGATTTTTGGTATAGATACAATTTCTACAAAGAGAATATATGCATTCATAGATTAACTTTATTTCAGGTATAGTATAATAAAACAAAGATATAGAGTTTAGAAATATATCTTGACAATCTTGTAATAGAATATTTTCTTTATAAGGGTTAAGAAGAAGAAGGAAGGAGAAAAAAAAAACTTTCTAAATTCACATCTATAGAATATATGCTAGTTATTATAAAATGGTTATCTTGTAGAGAATATAGATTATTTTGAGTACAAAAATAATAAACAATAAATAAAACAATAAACATGCACTAAGAGGAAGCAAATATTGCATGAAAAACAATAATCTGAAAGGGTATAGTGTTCATTCAAGCCTCATGTTTAACCTATAATCTATCTTTCCTTCTAAGGAGTAGAGTGCGTGAGAATCCAAGAATATTATCTTTGTACCTCATACAAAAATATGAAATGTTGAAGCCACATGCCTTCATATCATGCTCTCTTCACCCTACAAACACAAGTCCCAAAGATGGGTGTTATCCTTGTGGAACTAAGAGGCTGGCCATTGTCATCTCACTAACTCTCCTCTACACTTCATCATAGGATAAATGGAATCCTAACCAAGTGGGGCTTCCCTAGGGGTTACTAAGATTAATATCTGTAATGGATTTTTGGAGTATGAGGAAGAAAATAATGTAAAAGGAAAATATATAAGAGACTCGTATGAGTCATCTTATAACCGTATATATATAACTCATTGTTTGATGACCACCTCTTATATAACTGATGTGACCCAAAGGAACAAATTTACTACCTTTCCTTAATGGGTAATCTTAGTGGGATTTTTTAACAAAATGGTTATCTCAATATATCGCTCAATTGGGCCAAGTTCTTGTATATGAGTATGGCCTCTACAAGTAACATAAACAAGTATAAGTTGGAATGCAAAGAATCTATTTTAACAAAATTATAAACATAACATACAAGGAGAAGATGAATAATACCTATTATAGCAAGGGATTCGATTACTGCTAAACATCAAACCAACATTCGAAATCATTATTGATTTTGATAGAAAGAATATTTAACCTTTCATGGATTTCCATGACAATTTAGATAAAATTATGAGTCAAAAAATACATGAATTTACACTTGAAATACTTCGACAAAAGAGACATTGATATTATTATAATATTATGATAGCATTATGATTAAATTAATGGGTTCAAGATGAACAAATTTTTTTTTATAGTACAAATATACATATAGCAATAAATATTGTTTAAGACAAAAAGCGTTGATGTCAATCATGTTTTGCACATATCAAAAAAAAAAAAAAAAAACAAGTGTCATGGTTGAACATCTTGAAAAATCAACACCAAGTGGTCCATAGTTGTATGTGGAGCTAAATAATGGAAAACCACAGGATAACATCTTAGGTATGTTGGAAACTTTGTGTAGCATACGAGAGGAATTACAAAGCATGAAGATAGAGAATAAAAAATGTGGGATGTGGGATTTGAGGGAACAAGCTAGCACAAAGTTAGGCCAAGGAGATTCCCTAGGGTTAGGGTTGAGGATAATTTGGAAAATACATAAGAAAGATATTATTCTCCTTAGTGAGACAAGGAAGGAAATGTATATAGGAGGCAGGATGATGTCGAGTACTTATGATGAGGATTTTGAATTTCATGGTTATGTGAAAGAGTCAATCTCTAATTTATCTAGAAAAGGTTATTAAAACTTTAAGTCCCTATGTATATACAATCGAACGAATCCCCAATTCCTATTGTGATCAAGTGCCACTTGCCTCAAGTTTGGTCACAAGACTCTTAGCCCAGGCTTCAGAATTTGGTCATTGATTTCACCAAATGTCAAAAGTATGGGTTTCAATCATTGATCCCACCACTCAAAGTCATTGGCATCATGTACTACCAAATACCTTGGTCATCTCACAAGTCACCGAGACCAAGTACCAAATCCCACCAATAAAGATCACAAGGGGCTCAGACTGTGCACAACATGTTAATCAAATAGGGTTGTTTGGGGGTTTAATAATTAATTTACATTGTGTTTAAAACATTGTACTTAGTTTCCAAGTTTCTAAGGAATTAAGGAGGTGAGTAACAGTAATTGGCAGGTTCCTCACAGTGCTAGCATAGCTGAAAAGGAAAGGGAGTTAGAAACTTACCCAAACAATTTACCAAGCTTATAAGCTTTCGACCCCAACCTTTAGCCACTTAGCCTAAAGAAAGTAACATTTTTTTACAGACAAGTAAAAAAAAAAACTTAACTTACACCAAACCCTATGTTTGCAAGTATAAGTTGAGTGAATGTGGAATGCCTTAAACTCTTCCCTGATAATCATTTGGTTTGATGCAGATTTAGTTATTCAAGATGGTTAGGACTCGATGAAATCAAGGTCGAGGGGCATCATCGCAAGGACCACCAATGCCAGTGTTGCCACCACCATCGCTTGAATTAGCTCTCGTTTTGTGTTATTTAAAGGTTATTAATGAGACATTAAATTGATTCCAGTCAGCTGATGTCGAAGTGGAACCCCCACCATCTAGAGTGGGTAACCCTGAAGAAGCAAGGGACTTAGAGGGAGGGCCTCTACTAGGGGACATCACCAGAGAACTACAGAAGATAAAACTCCAAAATTTTGTTGGGGGTCGTACAAGTGAACGTGAAGAGGCATGATTGGAAGGAATGAAATGATGTTTCACCTTAAGAGACTATTCTTCCACATCTAAGGCGAAGATAGCAATATTTTAGTTGGGGGATAGTGCCTTGAACTAGTGGGGTAACTTGGAGAGGTAGTTGCACCTTACCCCAGACACCGTCTCATGGGATATGTTTGAGGAAAGGTTTCAGAGGAAATATTTTCCTGCATACTACGAAGAACAACAGGTAGGATCATTTCATGCTCTAGTTCATGGAAACAGGACCGTGGAATAGTACGAGATCAGGTTCATGGAGTTAGTAAAATTTGCCTCGTACATGGATACCGATCAACGACAAGTAGAACATTTTTTGTTTGCGTTAAACCCTAAGATAAGGGCCACAGTACGGATGTGGAAACCATCATCAGTAGTTGAAGCAGTTGAAAATGAAAGTTACGCGGAGGAGCATATATGATTAAACGAAGGTATGAGATCAACCTTTCCACAACATCATGGATTTGTGGGGAAGGCCCCTATGACCTTATCCAGGGGAGGAAGCTCTAGGCCACCTCCTTATGGAAATAGAGTCGCACCTATATCACCTTCTATAGGTATTTCAATGACAGTGAGTGCAACATCCCACTCATCACCAATGACGCAGGAAGGTCCACAAACTTCTCAGGGAGTAGCAAGTAGGGGAAGGAGATCCAAGGGTAGGAACTCATTTCATAGACCATCACAGGGAAGTGCGCATGATCCATCTTATGTTAATTTTTTGGGGTGTGGAGGACCTCATTACCAACGTGACTGACTAGAGTCACAAGAAGGATTTGTGCATAGAGACGGAAAGGCCCCGATGGGAAGAGAGAGTAGTAGTCACCACATTTATGCAGCGTTTAATAATTTCCAGGAAGAACATCAATCCATAGTGGTGGAGTCGTCAGGTACGCTAAATCATGTCAATGCTAAAATTTTATTTGATTCTGGTGCTATAGATAGTTTCATTTTACCTTGTGCATTAGAAAAGTGTGGGTTGGCAGCCTACAAGCACGATGACTTTAAACAAATCGATATGGCTTCGGGGGGAAAACAAGTGGTAGGACCTAGCATCAATAATTTTCTAGTATACTTGGGAGTGTGCACTACTAGGTTGAAGGTGTACGTAACTGCTCTCGGGACGTATGACCTAATCATTGGAATGGACTGGTTAGAATCCCATCAAGCTATGGTAGATTGTTTCGAAAAAAGTGTTCTTTGTGTTGACGATCAAGGAAGGTTAGTAGAGATCCACGATGTATGGAGGAAAGTGTCTCTACGCTTTATCTCAACTATGAAGGTTAAACGATGCATGAGGAAAGGTTTTCAATTGTATGTAGTGGAAGAAGTCAATGAAGTGAAAGGACCCTCCTTGGATTAGTATCCAATATTGTCAAAGTTTAATCATGTTTATCCAAAAGGGTTTCTAGGGTTACCTCCTGAGAAGGATCTTGATTTTACCATTGAGCTAAAACCTGGTGTGGAGCGAATTTCCAGGACACCGTATAGGATGATGGCACCAGAACTTTGTGAGTTGTAGATGCAGTTGAAGGAACTACTTGACTTAGGACTAATAAGGCCTAGTGTCTCACCCTGGGGTGCACCAGTAATTTTTTTCAAGAAGAATGATAGTTCCTTATGACTGTGTATAGATTACAGGGACTTGAACCATGCTACAGTGAAAAATAGGTACCTAATTACATAGATATATGATCTCTTTGATCAGATGAAAGGAGCAACGATGTTCTCAAAACTTTATCTATGATCAGGGTATCACCAATTAAGGATTAAGGAAGGCAATATCCTAAAACGACCTTTCAAAATAGATTTAGCCATTATGAGTTCATCGTAGTACCTTTTGGTTTGAACAATGCACCAACAGTATTCATGAGCCTCATGAATGGTGTATTCTGAAAGTAATTATACCACTTTGTATAGGTATTTTTGGATGATATCTTCATCTATTCAAAGAATGAAAGAGAACATGAGGAACACTTGTGATTGGTGTTGTCCTACCCTAGAGAGAAAAAATTGTATGGAAAGTTTTCGAAGTGTTCTTTCTTCCAAAAAGAAATTCACTATTTAGGTCATATCATTTACAATGAAGGAATCTATGTGGACCCAGAAAAGGTAAAGCCCATTATGCAATGGCCAGTGCCAAAAAATTCTCATGAGGTAAGAAGCTTCATTGGGATAGCAGGTTATTATTGGACGTTTGTGGAAGGGTTCTCTAAAATAATGAAACCCATCACCACCTTCCAGTGCAAGGGGGTCATGTATGCATGGACAGAAGAATGTGATAGTGCATTCATCGAGCTTAAGAGGTTACTAACTACTGCACCAATTCTACGAGTGTCGGATATGGGAAAAGACTTCACAGTATACATGGATGTCACGAAGCAAGGATTGGGGGTCGTGATAATTCATGATGGAGGAGTGATAGCATATGCGTAAAGGAAGTTGAAGCAACATGAGGAGATTTATGCTACTCATGATATAGAGTTGACAGTTGTAATGCTAGCTATGAAACTTTGGAGGCACTATCTAGTGGGGAGAAACTTTGAGCTCAAAACAGACCATGAAATATTAAAGCATCTCTTAACTCAAAGGGATCTCAATTCCAAGAAGAGGCGATGGAGTGATTTTATGAGTGAGTACAATTTTCGAATTTCATACATCAAGGGAAAGGCGAATGTGGTCGTAGATGCCTTGAGAGGGAGACCATGTGTCTTCTCCTTGGTACCCTTAAAAATTAATTCGAGGGAGCATGTGTTGGGGAAACTTCTTGGAGATAGTTGGTATTTAAAGGTTACTTCAATCCTCCATAGTGGAAGAAAATTAGATCCAAAGTATGACGGATATATCCTAGAATCAGATGGATTATTAAGATATCAAGGAAGGATGTACATCCCTGGAGGTGGGGATATTCAAAGAATCATACTCAAAGAATCCCATAGAGAACTTTATTATGCACATCGGGGTGTGAAGAAAATGTACGCAGACATGAAGAAGATTTTCTTCTAGGTAGGCATGAAGCATGATGTAGTCCATTTCTTCGCCAAGTTCCTAGAGTTTCAACAAGTGAAGGTTGACCACCACCACCCGATATGTCTCCTACAACCACATGATGTTCCTATGTCCAAATGGAAAGTCATTTCTATGGATTTTGTTGTGGGATTGTCACTCACATCGCATAGACACAATTCCATTCTTCTGATATTTGATAAGTTGACCAAGAGTGCTCATTTTATTCTTGTTAGAGACACTTTTGATGTCACTAATGTGGCATGCATGTTTATAAGTGAGGCCATTTGTTTGCACGGGTTACCCAAGAAGATCATTTCAGATAGGGACTCTCGATTCACATCTAGGTTTTGGACAAGTTTGCAATCAACATTGGGAACACAGTTGAACTTAAGCACAACTTATCATCCTAAAACAGATGGGAAAATGGAGAAAGTAAATTAGGTTATGGAAGACATGCTTAGGATGTATATTATGGATAATCAAACCCATTGGGAGAAGTACCTACCTTTGGTAGAGTTCGCCTACAATAACAATTTTCATAGCTCCATTGGAATGCCACCCTATGAAGCTTTGTATGGAAGGCCATGTAGGACATTGTTGAGTTGGGAAAGGTTAGAAGACCAAGTGACAGTTGGGCCAGAATACATTCAAGAGATGGAGGAAGAGGTGACTCGGATTAGGAAGCGACTAAAGGAAGCACAAGATATACATAGAAGTTATGTTGATTCACATAGGACTGATCGAAGTTATAAAGTGGGATATCAAGTTTTCATTCGTATCAGGCCTAATAAGAGTACCATTCGGTTTGCGAAGGGGACAAAGTTTTCGCCTCGATTTATTGGACCATTCAAAATACAAGAGAGAATTGGAACCATTGCCTATCATCTCATAATTCCACCACACTTTCATAAAACTCATAATGTTTTTCATGTATCTGTTCTACGTCATTATGTTGTTGACGAATCTCATAAACTGAATTGCAAGGAATTGCAGGTATCGTATGCGGGAACCATCATGTTAGAACTGTTATGCATATTGGAACATAGGGTCTGATAGCTCAAGAACCATTTGGTATACCAAGTTAAGGTCTATTGGGACAAGTATAGCCTAGGATCTGCTACTTGGGAGGATTTCGAAACCTTATGACGAGATCATCCCTCACTTTTTTTACCACCTCTAGAATATGTTTTCTCGAAGGTTGGGTGTATGTAATGCCACCTTTTGACTTAGACAACTAGAATTACTTAAGGCCTAATCATCTTTATTTTCTATTAAGTGTGAAGATATTAATGATACACTTGAACTTTTAAGACATATGAACCTATGTGAATGTCAATTCTATGAATGTTTGATGCTATTTGAATTATCATGGATATTATGCAATCTATTTATAACTTGAAAATTTTGACATTTAAAGTTGTTGGTACATGGATACTAGATTGAGATTATGATTAAATGAATTCACATGATAATGATTCATGGATATGTATGAGTTGTTTTATAGACTAATCTGCAAGTCAAGAAGCCATGAAATAGCCAAAGAATAATCATGATAAAAGGTTGATGTCATGAACATTGACCAGGAAATGGTATGGTATAAAATTTGTATGTGAAATGATATTGGTTCAAATGCATTGCTATGATATGTGAACAAGTGCAGGTTTTTCAGGTGGCCATACTACCTAAAACTGAATATACGATGACAAAATTCCCGACAACACAATTCCACTGTATGTTCCATGGTAGGGTGTTGACCCTAGTTCTATTAAAAGGGGTGGAGGAATTTCTCGCTGTGTATCCTCTGAAACCTGGAGTCATGGGAGGATGGTGTTATCTCACACTCTTCTATACGTGTGATGATGATTGTCAGATGCCTACTGGGGAATCTTGGTCAAGATAGTTGACACTTCTACTTACAGGTTCTATCTGAAGTTAGGTCAATATAGTTGACGATCCAACATAGTCCACCAGAGGAAGGATAGGGATGGAAGATGGAAGTAAGTTAGGGAGGAAGGATGAATAGAAGTAGTTGAGAGTATGTGGGGATTTCTCCTTATAGTAGAATTTATTGTTTTCCCTCTATTTGAAAATAAGATATGTATATATGTATATTTATAATTGCTTAACTGAACTACAATTATCTAAATGAATGTTGTTTGTGCTAAATTATTATAATTGAGGGATTTTGCGAGAATTTTAAATGGTTTACTATATTTTATGAAATGAATGGTCTTGTTGATTGGATTGGGCGCATGCAATAATTACTTTAGGAGTGATAATTATTGTCATTAGTGCATGTATGAGTCATGTATGTTCCAACTACACATGCATGCCTTGCACATGTACACTAGTATGTATAAGTGTTTTAAATTGATGATTTTGATTATTTGATGCAGATGTATGAATTGTGTTGTTACCCTTGTATTGTAAATTACTCTAACTTCAGGACAAATTTTATTGAAGGGTGGGTGCATGTAACAACCCAAATCGATTAATTTTTATCATAGTTTTTATTTTAAATTTAATTAATTATTAAAATATATTAAATAATACTTTTATTATTTTATTATTAAAAGGTAGTGAAATAATAAATGGGGGGATAAGGTTGCTGGGAAATTGATCCGAAATCAGATTCAGAGGCCTGTTAGGGCATGAAAAATGCTCAAAAATGAAAGTGATCAGAATCTGACGAAACCAACACCATTGCGTCTGTCTCGCCTTCCTGATTCCAGTGGTATAATTTTTATGTCAAACAGAGTCCGTATGAAGAAGATATCGCATTCTGTCTGCCAAGCCAAACATGCAAAATTTTGGATACTGACTGTACCTGTCTGTACAGTCCGTACAGGACACGTGTCAGTCTGTACGATGACATGTGGCAGGTCCGTACAGGTGACTTGGCAGCACCAGGGGATGACACGTAGTAGATCCGTACGATGACACGTGGCAGGTCCGTACAGGACACGTGGCAGCCTCAGGCAGTGACACGTGTCAGGCAGATTTGGCGTTTTGGGCGTACAGTTGGACCAATCCCGAGGTGACATGTGTCACCACTAGAAGGGTGACATGTGACACAGGATGATGTCAGTAGCGTATGTGGTGGATGACGTCAACATCGTACGGCGGATGACGCGTGGCGTTGACGTGGGCCAATTAGCGGTTGACAAGTGGCATGATTTGGTTGGTTGACTTCGTCGAATAAGATGTCGACACGTGGCAGTTTTGTAGGCAAATTATTGGGTGCCACGTGGCCCAATCACGGGCTGCTACATGGCACCCAGGTATTGGTTTGTTGGTCGGATTGTTTAAAAGTTTGTATGGTTCCCCGGATTTGAACCGACGACTTCCACCTCCGTTCGAGCGGTTTAAACAAAGTCCCCGACCATTACGCCACCGGATGTTACTTGTTAGGAATACGGATTTAAATGTATTTCAATTCATTGCAATGTTCGACCAGTGACAAAAAAAGGGTCGGGGCCTTAGCCCCAGCCCTCGACGCACTATGCGACCATACCATGTAACCATGAGCACGAGGTGGTTTGGTGTGGTTATGGCGGTTTAAATATGGTTCAAACTGTCACCACATATGTGTGTAGGTTTACAAAGTTGTGGTCCTATTGTATGGAGCCCATATGACTGGTGCGAGCGCGAATAAGGGGTGGCCCGCGCTAGCGCGTGGCCACATGTGATTCCATATGACCACAATAAAGGGGCGCGCCAAGGCTTCGGGGGGCTTAAGCCCGTTATAACTATATTATATAGTTTAAAATGGGTTTTGCAACCAATTTATGTTTTTTTTAATTAATTAAA
>JZKD02S0520759.1:697981-712904 GCA_000966675.3 Picea glauca | reverse complement strand
ATCAAAGATAGGGTTCAACATCGATCATCATGCCTGTTTTATTGAGATAAAGCAAACTACCCTATGCTCTAACCTAATTACCTATGACATTTAGCCCATATTAAACTATTGGACTTAGAAATTATTCTATCCTGGGGTTATTTGACCAAGATTAGGCAGTTTGGTCAAATTTATTCACTAACTAACCTAATTTTCTTGGCTAAGATTTAACATTTTAGCCAAGATTATTCACTACTCCTATTGACATCAATTTAAAAGGACTTGGCCATGCTTAAACTGTATGGACCAATTCATTGTTATTGCATGGGGCTCTATTTAAATTTCTTTTATGCCCTCTTTTATTCTTTTCTTTCTTTTTTCTTTTTCTTTCTTTTTCTTTTTCTTTCTTTTCTTTTTCTTTTTTTCAATTTATTTACAGAATGGAAAATCATTTGACAAACAAAACACTAAAGTGATAACATTTTAGTCACCAGTTGATCCTATAAATTATAGGGTTATAACGACGGCTCCACCTGGGAATGGTACTCTCCTTGTGAAGTGCCAAGAATCCTGTTTTCTGAAGTTCTGAAAAACTTTCTTCACAATTGCCTTTGTTGTTTGCTTTGTTTTATTTTTGAAAATTTGATGACAATTTTCAGTGGCTTAGGGCCTTATCTATGGGCTTCAACCATCTGATCGAAGTTATTCACTCAAAACTTGTAAGCAAAATGAAATGATTTGTACAATGGAAAGGTGTGACTGAAGGTCCCTACTGAGGAGGTGAATAGTGCTTCAGCATTCTGCCATTCACAGGTCCTCCTGGAAGATTGGTCCCATCGTTGTTGTTGAGTAGGAAAGCATTATTTCCTCTGAATGCATGAATTATGTAAGGTCCCTTCCATAGACTATCGAATTTTCCATGCTTCCCCTTATCTTCATTTCGGGCATCCCATCTCAGAACTAGGTCACCTAGCTCAAAGTCATCTTCTTTAGTTCTTTTATCAAAGATATTTTTATGCTCTCCTGGACAACCTGAGTTTTGTTGTATACTTCTTCTCTGGACTACTGCAAGTGGATCATCTGGTTTATCCTTCTTTGGGAATTGTTCAGCTCGGCTTGCATCTCTTGTAGCAGTTTCATGACAGGAACCCCTAAGGAGTTAGGAAAAATTGCTTTAGTGCCATAGACCAACTGATATGGAGACATACCAATTGACCTCTTGGTGGTCATTCTGTCAGCCCACAGTGCGAAAACCATCCTATTATGCCATGAATTTTTTGTTTTCTTGCAATGTCTTCTTAATAATGTTCACCAGGGTTTTAGTGGATGACTCGGCCAACCCATTTCCCTGAGGGTAATAAGCTGTGGAATGTCCCAAACCGATATGATACTGGTTGCAAAAATTTATGAGATTCTTGGATCAGAAAGTAGCTGCATTGTCAGTTATAATTTTTCTTGGACACCCAAAATGAGACAAGATATTATTTTCTAGAAATTTAATAATGACGGAATCAGTGGCTTGCCTTCTTGGTACAGCTTCGATCCATTTTGTGAAATAGTCCATAGCAGTAAGAATCCACCTGTGTTGGCCCGAAGAGGGAGGATTTATTTATCCGATAAAGTATAATCCCCACTACTGGAAATGATCTTCAATAGAGATTGGTTTCAGGGGCAAAGGGAGGAGATTCCTTTTGCCCTCGAACACCTGACATTTATGACACGAAGTCACCTTCTGATGCACATAAGAAAATAGTGTAGGCCAATAGAACCCAACTCTGAGAATTTTATTAGCTGTGGTCTTCCAGCTCAGGTGACCACCACAGTCTTCTTCATGAAAATCCTGCAATACTTTGTCAGCTTCATCCTTTAACAAACAATTCAACAAAATACCTCCAGGATCCTTCCAATAAAGATTGCCTTCTAGAATGTAAAATTTTAATTCTTTCAATTTAAAAAACCTAGCTTTAGTTTTGGTCAGACTAGGGGGAGCTTGTAAGTTATGCAAAACAAATATCAGGTTTGTGTACCATGGAGAGTTCAAAAATACCTCTTTCATGCTTGGAGTCGCCTGCTCTCCCCGTTCATCTACTGCAGCTAAGAAAATAATATCAAGAGCATGGAAATTGGATTCAACCATTAACTTTGCTATACCTTGACCTTTAATCAGTTTAGTAGGCTTAATCTCTATGTCATACTCCAGAATGATAGCAATCCATTTTCCTCTTTTTCCATCTGGATTGTCCTGGGTTAAAATGTCCTTCACTACTGCATTCAGAACGTATGTGATGGTTTGGCAATGGAGAATATATACTCTAAAATCCTTTATGGATTTTACCAGGGCAAAAGCTTGTTTCTCCATTATTTTATAATTTAAAGCAGAATCTCTTAAAGTTTACTGAAAAAGGCTATGGGCTGTTCATACCCTTCATTTTTTTTCTGTAGTAATACTATTGCAATGGTATATTCAGAAGCGAAAGAAAAAAGGTAAAAATCCTGGGTGAAGTCAGGACTGATCAAGACTGGAGCCTGTGTGAGTGCATGTTTAACTTGTTCAAAAGACTTCTTGGATTCAGTGTCCCATTTTATTTTTTTGTCCTTTGTTAACATGTTGGTGATGTTCCTGAGAAGCTCAGCCAGGTTAGGTATGAATCTTCTTAGAAATTTTATTTTTCCAATGAAAGACTGTAACTCTTTGATATTCCTTGGGTGTTCCAGTTTCTGAATGGCTTCTATTCTGCTAGGATCTATCTTAATTCCGTCCTTAGAGATTATGTGCCCCAACAATTTACCTTCCTCTAATCCAAAGAGGCTTTTCTTAGGATTCAGATAAATCTCAAATTTCCTGCATTTCTCAAACACTCGTCTGAGATGACGTAAGTTCTCTTCATCGTATTGGGAATAAACAGTTACGTCGTCCAGATAAATGACAATAAATCTGCCAAGTTCTTCTACAAAAGCGATGTCCGTCGCTCTTTAGAAAGTGGTCCCAACGTTCATCAACCCGAAAGGCATTTTCACGTACATGAAGGTACCCCAAGGTGTTGTGAAGGATATTTTCTCTTGGTCATCTGGGTGAATGAGAACCTGGTTATAGTCTGAGAAACCATCTAGTAAGGAGATTCGGCTGTATCCAACTACCTTTTGTAATATGTGGTCCATTTTTTGCAATGGGTAGTTGTCTTTTAGGGAAACCTTGTTTAGGTTTCGGAAATCAATGCAAAGCCTGATTTCCCCAGTTTTCTTTCAGGTTGGGACCAGATTTGAAACCCATTTGGAAAATCGTAAGGGGACTATGATTTTAGCATCATACATCTTTTTAATTTCTTTTTCTATCAGGGGAAGTAACTTGGGATTGATTCTCCTAAGTTTCTTTCTGAAATTTTTTTGATCTTCTTTTATTGGGATCCTATGTTGTATGATTCTCGTGTCATAAGATTTTAAATCTTCATATCCCCAAGCAAACACATCCGCATATTCCTTGAAAAGTTCAATGTATTTAAGTTTCTGCTCAAGGGGTAAAGATTTGGAAAGTTTTACCATCTTGGGTTCCTCTTTTGTCCCTATGTTACAGTCTTCAACCTCTTTACCATTGGCTTCAATTTTAGGGCTTTTAGCTACATCATTAAAATCAAATAAGTCCTCTAACGGAACTAAACCCCTAGGTAAAACATTACTCTTTAAATGCAAAACATCAGATTCTATCTCATCTTCACCTAACTCTCCTGAATCTATTTTATTTACACTATTATTTCCAAAAATAGATTTATTCACATTTTCATCATCATTTTCTAAGTCTATGTTTGTACACTCGAAATAATTTTTACATTGTAGAAAATATTCAATTTGATCATCGTTCCCAAATACTTTCCAGTATATAATGTTGTCCGATAGTTGGTCTGCACTTCACCTCCACCGTGTATGGGTGAGTGGAATGAAAATGTATCTTGCATGTAGCTGCTAACGTAGCTAACCCATCTGCTAAAATACTTTGTCCCCTGGGCATCACTTGCAAATCAACTTTAGTGAAACATTGAAAGGCATCCAAAACAGTGTTTCTATAAGCTCTAAGCCTAGGATGTTTTGTTGCATACTCACCTTTAAATTGTTTGATAATTAATTCAGAATCGCCTCTTACCATGATTTGTTTGGCGCCAACCTTCTTTAGTAGTTTTAGGCCGAGCATCAAAGCTTCGTACTCGGCTATGTTGTTAGTGCATTGAAAATTCAGTTTGTAAGAATGGTTTTCCGAATCCCTGGATTTGTGATTGTGTAACCAAACTCCTACTCCAGCTCCTTCTTTGCTTACAGCTCCATCGAAGTCCATGCTCCAGAAATCTACTGGCAATTCTTCACTTATTACATTTTCCTTCCTTTCTGCCCCAATGATTTCATGGCCTTCTTTTGGATCAAGTGTATCATCTTCTAGTTGAGAGATTTGTTCTCCCATATCGCCGTCGTTATACAGGATGAAGGAATATAGATCAGAGTGTGTAGAGTACAGAGGATAGTTATGGGGCTTTTCCTGGCTACTAACCATATATTTCATCAACGTCTCTCTATACAGTCTTCTCTATTGTCTGAATACTGGGATGGTGGCATATGACATATCCAACTGTAAAGTGCCTTTCAACTTGCCCCCCCAAGACCTGGACAACAACATACCATATTTCGGGGGAATGTCCATGACTACAACATCCATAACCATGCTTTTTGGTGGAATCTGAACTAGGCTTATACATAAGTCCTTGATCAACCCGATACATCTGACTTTGCTGGAGTCAAAAGAGTGTAAATCCTTGTAAGGTCTGGTGACCTCGAGTCCTAGTTTTTCCATCACTGCTTTAGGCATCAGGTTATGGGAAGCACTCGAATCTAACATAGCATTGTGCAGAATCAGGTCGTGTATATTAAGGCTGATGTAAAAAGGAGCGACAACACCAGTGTCAGTCTGACCATCAACTTCAGGGCCAAATAGGAGTTTAGGTTGATCATCGATAAGATTTACAGTGTCCAAATGATTCACCGATCCAATGGTTAAGGCCTTCATGCCTATATCAGGCTCAATTCTCAATGCTTTGATCACCTGCGATCGATAAGAATTCTTACTGATCAACTCGGAAAGGGGAATGGGAATTTTCACTTTGGCTAATTCCCCTTCGAGGCTGGAAGGAGTAGGTGCTCTGCTTTGGCTCAACAATTCTGATCTGTCCACCATAGTTTTCTGGGTGGAAGTATTTGGTTGGTTTATTGATGAAACCTCATTCTTTTTTGATCTTTGTAAAATGGTAGGGTTTCTTTTTGCTGGAGTTTCATCATTACCTTTCTCAGGGATCTTCTTGGTAGAAGGCTCAGGAGCTTTCTTGGTTTCGACCGTTTTCTTCGTTTCAGTTACCTTTTTTGGGGAATTTTCATATGTCTTTTTACTTCGCAGATTGTACTGCCTGTGTACCTCCATAATGGCATTTTCAAATGCCTATTTTTCAGTCTCTTCGGATTCCTCACTCAACTCTGTTTGAGAAAGAAGGAAAAATTCTTGCTCTTCCTGAGTAAGGAAAATGGCTTCATTATCGTGAATGCCCATGAGGTTTATGTGTGTGTCCTCTAATTATTCAATTACCTCTTTACCTTCATTGGCATAATTTTCCTGTAGGGGTGGTCTGATCTATTGATCAAGACCCCTCTGTTCTCTTTGATCCCTAGGATCTCTCTGCCTTAATTGAGGAGGATTTCTTCTGAAGTTAGGATTCTGAATTTGTGGAACAGGTTGGTTTTCTCTAGGAGGATTTCTTTCGGCTATAGTAAGTCTCTCCATCATCCTTTCCATTGCTCTAGCTAAGGAATCCAGTTTGGCATCAGAAGAATATGTGGAAGGTTCCTCTTTAATCGTGACTCTCCTTTCCGTCCTCTGTCGTGCCCTTTTAGCCAACAGGTTGGCCTCTACACTTATTGTTCTTTTCTGCATGTCCTCTAGGGTGGTGGAGTTTGTGGGGGTTTAATATCGGCTAGAATCACATTGTACAGATTGTTGAAGTGGGTGCAATAGTCTTGTACTATCTCTCCTTGATTCCTTATGATGTTTTCGTATTCTGACAAGATCTAGAAAGGATTTTTCTTTACCTCCCATCTATCCAGAAAACTTCTTTGAAATGTTGTAAGTTCAACCATTGAAGTAGCATGTAAGCCTTTGTACCATTTCTTAACATCCCCAGTTAGACTCTGCGCAAAAAGTCTCATTTGAATGTTGGCTTCATCCACTTCCTGCAAGTCAAAATCGTCATTCATTTTATCAATGTGTTGTTGTGCATTCAAGGGCCCTGTACCATCGAATTGTGGGAGTCTCGTTTGATAATCCATGGGCATAGCGTGTAGAGGTGCGGCCAACACCAAGGGAGCATATTTGGCTGCCATGATAGGTGGAGGAGGTGGGACAACAACCTGGATGATAGGTGGGGCGGTGGCAGAAGATGAGGAGGATGAGGGACTACCTGGCAAAGAGTGGGCGGTTTGAGGTTTTGCAGTGGGAGATAGTATTTCAGGGGTCTGAGGTTGTAGGATGGTTGGATCTAAAATGGTTTCAATCACAAAGATATCAGATTTCGTTCTAAACAGGCTTTGTTCAAAAATGGTGTCAAAGTCGAGATCTTGAAGGGCAACAAGTTCCTCTGGAAGAGAAGGGGACCTATGAAGGGGACTATGACTCCCTGAACCTTCTGCAATGGTCTTCTTTCTGAGTAACTGTTCTAGATTATCAGTTGCTATCGTAGGTTTTAGGTCTGGGTGGGATTGAGTATAAGCTCTTTTAGGAGCCATATTTTTTAATTTTTATATATTTTTATTTTTATGAATCCGAAATTACTATGTACAAGCATTTAACAACCTCTGAACATTATTTCTTTCTCAGATTTATAATCTGTTCAGAAACATTTTTTTCTTCTAGGGAAAAAGAAACTGTGGGTTTGAATGTTTGTTTAGTTCCCTAGTATGGTCGCCACTATGTTAACGCTCTGTAAATTCCCATAGGTTGTTAGAGTAGAAGAAATTTACCATAGGTAACTTTATCCAACCACTTCGAAAATGGAATCTATCCCTACCAGCTTTAGAGAGGGATCTCTCTGTATGATTTATATATGTTTTAACTTTGAGATGTTAGGCTAGTTAAATAAAATAAGATTAAATGGTTTGTTTTTGTTTTTGTTAAGTTGGTTGAAAAGAGTTTTATGCCTCCATTGAGCTATGGGGTCTGTATTATAAAGATAGAGATCTAAACAGAAAATAAAAGATTCTTTTCACAGGGAAAGATAATGCATTCATTGGATTCTTTAGCAGTAAAGTGATGGGTAGCAGAAAAGATGAGAATATCTATTAAAGTAAAGAAGCATTTAAGAATTTCTTCACTGTAATATCAGAAAGATAAACATTAAGATATTTCAAAGTCGGAAATAGGGTATACAAAGATAAATCCTGCAACATGCGCTACTTTTAAAAGATTAGATTAGAAAACAATATGACAACTAAGAGAGAGAAACATTTAACATAGAGAAGTAAACATCACCAATGAATAACACGTGAGAATCCTGTGAAACATCCCTTTGTATTACTGGAAGATCTCCTGATGAACAATTACAATCTTATGGCTTACAGGGCGTAAAGATTAACCCTCGGTACTTCAAAATTTGAAGTATTTATAATAAAAAATTACATACAATCCAGTCATTAAAGATAAGGACGTGGAAATTCTAAATTTAGCTAACTAACTCAACAAGATACAAAAATTTAGGAACTGTTTGATCATGTGTTGAAATATTCATGCTGATTTTTGGGGTAAACCATTGGTGAGTCCTCTGCACGACCTCGTATGATTGGATAGCTGACTGGGCTTGGACACCTCATCTCCTACTCGATCAGATTGCATAAATCTTCCCATCGAAGGTGACTGGGAATGATGACTTTGAGTAGTCTTCGATATACTTCATCCATCTCTGTATACTTGGCAAAAGTTGGCTTGACGATGAAAATGTACGGGATCTCGTGCTGTATGCTGATGTCTGACTGTAAAGATTCTAAGAATGCCTTGCCTGTGATACTTCCCTATATTCCCAAGAATTTCGAACTATCTTTAGCTACGGTGGCTAGTTTCTTTTTATAATAAGAAAGTGTCATTAACTTGTCACTTATGACCATTAAGCCAGGGAGGCCTTTCTTCTGTAGAGCTTCAATTTTGCTGAAAAAAATTTGCACTCCTGTGTCCATAATATGGACCTTTTCCTCCAGCTGTAGCATTAGTCCTCTTTTGGTCAGAACCCTCTTGACCTTGAGGATGGTTTCCATTCTATCTTCAATCTTCAAATCCTCTAACTCTTCTCTGGTTTTTGAATTCAAGAATTTAATGATCTCAGTGGCTTCTGTGGGCATTTCTCCCAATTCTCCTCTTATTTTCTCAATCGCCTGCTTGCTTCTTTGCACCATTTCGTTCTGCTTGAACATGATTTGTACCATAGGCCATATTTAATTTATGGATTTGGAGATATCCATTCAGATACTTTCATTGGCCTCAGCAAGTGTTTTTCCTGCCACTGTTTGCTTTTGAAGTTGCTGCAATTCCTGTTTGAGCTTGTCTGATGTTTGTTTCTCCATGGAGTAACTGGTTTGGTAAGAAGACTTGAGTTCCTGAAGGTTCCCAACCTCCTTTTTAAGTCTTCCAATCTCTATCTCTTGCAAGTTCATTTCCTCCATGGATTTTTCCATTTCTACTGTCTTTTCCAGCTGTTAGTGGAGTTGCTGAGGGAATTTCTGCTGAGGGGATTCCCACTGCAGATGTTGTGCTTACTCCTGTAAGTGGAACTGCGCTCAATGGAATGACTTCCATAGGATTTGATTGTTCTTTCTCTTTCACTAACCTTTCCATTTCTTCTTCCATCTCTTTCAACTGTGCATTCTGCTCCATGATGAACTTGAGCATCTCATCCTTTTCCCCTTCTGCCTCAGCTATCTCCTTTTCCTGTCCATATTCCATTGGTGGTAGTTTCAATTGTTTCCTCAGAGTTGCTATATCGACATTTTTATTTTTTAACATCTCCTCGACTTCTTTCACAATTGAAGGGTCATACCCAATCTTGCGGACCAATTCTTCCAACGTCTTAATTCTGTTATCTTTTGCAAAGGATGATATCTTTTCTAATTTCAGTTGTGTCTGAACATTGCTCAGAGACATCTGTAATTTAGCAGCCGCAGCAGAAGCATTTTCCAACGTGGAGAAAACCATTTCTCCAGTTTTCCTTTACAGATCCATCTGATTAGCAAGGTTCACATCTCTAGTATGAAAGTCAAATGTTGCTCTTTTGTAATCAGTGATGGCTTTCGGGTCCGACACCTGTGCCTACAGAAAAGATATGTGCACTCTACCCTTCTCTGTATTGAATGCAAACAATAATATGTGTTGTGTCATTGATGTCTGTTTCCAAAACTGAGCATAAGTATTGTTGGTCAGGGTCTAATTTTTCTTTTTGATCAAGTCATAGTTCTCAAAAACACTCAACTTTGGTCCTACTGTAATTGGTTGGTCAACTAGTGGAGTATCTATAGGCTTCTTGGGAGAAACTGTAGACATGATCTATTTTCTGCTTGTGCTAGGAAGTGACCAATCATCTTTCATAGTTGTAGTGGATTGGATTTCCTTTTCACCATCTATGTCAAATGTATGACTAGCTTTTGGCCTTTTGGTGTGTAATTGGAAATCTTCAGCCAAGACTTCGGTCACTAAAGGTGAAGTATCCTTCCTGGATCTTTTCTCTTTGGGAACCTGTGGTGTAGTTGTCTATGAGATGGTGACCAAAGGGTCCTGCTATTCTATCTCTACCAGAGTGTTCGGCTCCCATTCTGTTTGATTTGCAAACTTCTCTATCTTAGGCTTGGGTGTATGAACATATGGAACATATTTATTTTTAATCCTCATCTCATAAATTATCCTGCATGGATCACAGTACCATATGAAACTAACATGAAACTTCATTTCTTTCAATAGTTTCTCTGCTTCCTCCCTAGCGCCTCGACTATTGCAGATGAAATACCATATTTTCCCTTTAATTCTAAGTTGTTGTTTCTTTTTCAGAGACACAAAATGTATGTCATCAGAGTTAATCATTTGCCTTATGTACTCCAGGGAAAATATCCGCATGGGAAGATACTTGGGCAGTTTGTATGGAGCTAGCTCGCATCCATATACTCTGATCTCAATGTGGTTTTGGTAAAGATATCAGTCTCCAGTTTTTACAAGGTCTGAGAGGCGTAAAATCCTCTGAATCTCCTCATTTATTCTTGGTTCAGGTCTGCCAATGAGCATGCTCACCACTGGATGGTAGAACTGCTCGATAAACTGTTTGAAGCTGAACTTTGTTGAATTTTGTCTGAGTAGTGAATTCCAAGCTGTTACTGCCTGCGGTCTCCCGTCCTTGTCCATTTTTTGCATTGAAAAGGAGAACCTGTCCGCTTGAAATAAAGTGAACATGTAGGCTAGTATTGAGGAATACTGGAACATGCCTTCTGAGGTGAAATTTGAGAACTTCTCTTGAGAAGTGTTGTAGTCGAATTGAGTGGTGAGTCTTTCTTCTATGGAGAATATGGATAGAAAACCCAATATGGGTTCATCCACTCATTTTTCGGAAAAATAACCAAGCAGAGCACAGAGAGACGAAATGACTTGGTTTACCTTCTCTGAGAATAGGGAGGAAGGGTACAGGGGATTTGTCTTGGGGAGATGAGTATCCTGAGGGAGGAAAAGCTCGAAAATTTGGGCTCTCTGAGGGAATGATAGTTTCTGGTACAACTCCGTGATGACTTCAATTTTGAAAGGGGAGGCAAATTTAGTTCTGGGTATCTGCATCATCTGATCAATGGCCTTAGGTGTGATGAAGAAAAGAGTTTCTCCTAATGAAGATACTATGGCTCTCTGGTCAAGTATGTAATGAGCATGGCATTTGAGGGCAAATTCAGGAAAATGGTGAACCTGGGGGAAAATATACAGAGGGAGTTTGGATTCCCAGAGCCCAATTTCATCGCTCTGATCTAAGAAAATATCTTTGAGCCATGATTGCAAATCCACAAAGTCAAATTCGCACCTAGTGTCTGTGATTAAATGATCTTTGTTGGCCAAATGGATCCTGTCGAGGTCGACAGGAGGCGGGAGGAAAGGATTTTCCTTGGCTTTTTCTTTCTTTGATTTTGGGGCCATCATTGTGAAAATACCTACAAATCAAACAAAACGTTAGTGGGGATGACTATTTTTTTGGACGATTGACTGAAACGGAGAGGAGACAGGGAAAAATTCTCTGGTGCGATGGACAAAGTAAGCAATGGGAGAATGAAGGAAAAAAAAAGGTAGTTTTCAGCAAACAGATACCTGTTGGGTGTAGGAGACAGATCAGCAGACTAACGGATAAGTTAGCCTGTAATAAATGGCCAACGAGTCTTTTAGAGTGTGAGATGGCAGGTAACAACAAATGACAAGTATGACAGGGTGACATGGAGGGTGTTGAATTGGAATTGATCATGATGAAGGGACTTGTATCGTGCAAATAGGGGGAATGGACTGACAAAGTTATGAGATGTGATATTTAGGGGAAAAAGTGGAAAATGATGTCATGGGGCGACGGGGAGTATGTCAGAAAATGGTAAGTGGTAAGTGGTGGGAGTCTAGAGCAATGAATTCCTGCCACGTAGAGAAGAGGGCCCACTAGAAAACCACTCCATTCTGGACCCCCCCCCCATTGTTAAAAGCAGACCGGTTGGGGGGGTCCAAAAAATACCATCATCCATCCATCGGTGTGCCTGCCGCTGGACCATAGATTTGAGCGCAATGTTTAACCAACATTCTGAGCCCCCCCCTCCCCCCCACCACCATTAAAAGCAGAACGGTCAGGGGGGGTTGGAATTCAATCTCAACCGTGGATCTAGGCCCTGACGCCTCAACCGTTTAGATGCACGCCTTTGTTATACATGATTCCAGACCCCCCCTTACTGTTAAAGGTAGAACGGTCGGGGGGATACAGAAAAACTTATCAACCGTAGATCTGAGCGCCAACACCTCAGTCGTTCATATGTGTGTTGTCTTTAATCTATGAGATCAAACTCATATTTTCTCTGAAAACTTAGGATAAGCGCTTTAAGTGGGTTTGTCCAAGCTTTCCCTGTTTTTATCACCATGGGGTTAGACATTCAAATTTCAAACATGAAAGATAGCGTTCAACATCGATCATTATGCCTATTTTATTGAGATAAAGCAAACTACCCTATGCTCTAACCTAATTACATATGACATTTAGCCCAAATTAAACTATTGGACTAAGAAATTACTCTATCTTGGGGTTATTTGACCAAGATTAGGTAGTTTGGTCAAATTTATTCACTAGCTAACCTAATTTGCTTGGCTAAGATTAAATGGTTTAGCCAAGCTTATTCACTACTCCTATCGACATCAATTTAAAAGGAATTGGCCATGCTTAAACTGTATGGAACAAGTCATTGTTATTGCATGGGGCTCTGTTTAAATTTCTTTTATGCCCTCTTTTATTCTTTTCTTTCTTTTTTCTTTTTCTTTCTTTTTTCTTTTTCTTTCTTTTTCTTTTTCTTTCTTTTCTTTTTCTTTTTCTCAATTTATTTACAGAATGGAAAATCATTTGACAAACAAAACACTAAAGTGATAACATTTCAGTCACCAGTTGATCCTATAAATTATAGCGTTATAACAAGATCGAGGGTCGGGAACCTGTAAGGATTCATGGAGCTAGGGAGTTGGAGAGGTTGTTTCTAGTTGCTTGGGAGGTTAATATTCAGTTTGGGAAGTTTGGCAGGATCATCAACAACCAGAAAAGGGGATAAATCAACTAATCTATAGGTTGAGGTAGATACTTTATGAATTTTACTAGTGATTTGTTGTCATTATACTTTTGTTTATTATTATGATGTTAGTATGATGTTGTTATTAGCTTGTTGTTGATTATCATGTTTTTGTTGATAATTATGCTGGTATAAAGAAAATCAAGAAAATAAAATAGTGAAATAAATTGAATTCAAGGTCTTACATATTCAAGGTGTAAAGACTCCCGAAGTCATGAAAGACAGAGTAAATCTCAACTGTCCATATTGGAAATGTTGCGCCAGATCTGGGAGTTTGGAGATTCGATACTCTGGGGGAAACCGGATGTAAGATATATCTAGATCAAGAACTCTCGAAGGCTTGAAGGTCGAATAAGATGTAGGACATTGATATGAGATAAGCATCATTCATTTGATCTTCTAGTTCAAAGTTCGTGCATTCATGAGTATTGTGTGTTGGAGTGGCTAAAACCTCTGAATGTCAAATTCACGAAGTGACACAGACCATTGATCTATGGATTCTTTAGGACCTCCCCTAACCATTAGATCTAAACCATGGTCATCTCGGTGCTGACCAATTCAAGAGAAATGCATTAATCACACCGTGGATCCCCTGAATGACGAAGTTAAGAAGTAATGGAGGTTGTAGATCTAGGGATCATGTGGACACCCTCAGACCGTTAGATATATGACGAGATCAGTCCAACGCTGACCAATTTGGGAGAACGAAGGTGTTTCACCTAAAAAACTGCTAAAGGATGAATTTATGAAGTAACGAGGACCATTGATCCTCATATCCTTCAGGATCCTTCTCATCCGTCGAACTAGGGACTTTGTTGAGAACCCCTCTTAGTCGTCCGTCAAGTAGGACACGTGTCCACATATCTAGTATCTTCCAAAATATTTTCCCTGTTGGTGAAAGGGTACATTGTCGCAGTGCCAAAGGCTATAGCCACGTGGAAAGCTTATGGTACTTTGAGAGTTCAGGACTCTGGGAGGTTTCGTGTGTAGAAAAAAAAGGGGTGCTTAGTGTCAAAGCATCGAACATAAAATTATCCTTAGGAATATACCTTAATGAGGAGGAAGATTCATCGTCGTATTTAATAGTGGATGGATCTCCACCATAGATACATGAGCGTTGGGAGCTCTGGGATTTGGGGAATCTTGGGTGGTATGTTTAATATGGACCCATGTGAATGCCACATGGCCCTTCACTAATAATGCGCGAAGAGCTTCGAGAGGCAATAACCTGCAAACCAAAACTCATATTTTAGTATGGTGGCAACTACTAGAAATATCGTGGAGAGCATAAGCTGATGGAGATCCCAGAATTAGGATTTGATATAGTTAAGGAAAAATAAATTATGATTCCCCACCCCTTAAAATAGTATTTAGGGGTCGCGTATGTTACAAAGTGATATCAGAGCATGCAAACAACACTTGGACTACTTGGGCTCATGCAAGAGTCCTATAAAGATATTATTAGAAGACTTTAATGGGTAACACCCTATCTTACCGCATTCCTAATAGGTTTATCCAAACCTCTACCAAAGAGAGGAATGAAACTTGCTAGTGTGGATAGATGTTTTGTAAATTTGCATTGTGTATTGCTAGCATTTCCAAATGAAGCAGATGACTTCAACTTGCAATTGTACGTGTTGTTGTAAAGTAATAAGATTAGATTCCAAAGGCTAATAAAAACCCATTGAGAATATTACGACCAAACGAAAATCACCTTCACAAGTTCCTTGAGTAGAAGGATGCAGATATTTTAGAAAATTACTTGGGATTTTACCCAATGACATTGAACCATGCTAAGCCTGTGGAAGAGTAAGCCTACCATTTATTTTCGTAAATGATGGCCAATCCTACAGGAGTATTATTATGTTGATGAACACTAATAGCAAGACTTGGATGTGAAGGGATTGAAAGGATCCATAACAGTAATAATTATTTCTTTTGTTGATTAAGGTTGGTTGTCATTGATGTCAACCCTTGAAGAAAGACCCATAGCACAAAGTTTTGGGAAATTGACCCAATAGTGTTTGATGTAAATATGACTTATTATTGTCTT
>JZKD02S0520759.1:670497-696942 GCA_000966675.3 Picea glauca | reverse complement strand
GATGAATAAAATACTAATGCAGGTTCATGATTGCAGGTGTGGGGTTTTTTGTTGTAGGACCAAGAAGTGGAACTCGGGTAAGGATTCTCATACAATCCAACCTTTTTAAACGAGATCATAGAATGGCATCCCAGTGATCATCAATCACAATAAGGATCGATGATCCTACAGATAGGATTTCATGATCACAAGGAGAGCTACAATAGTCGTGTGATCATTCCATAAGTGGAAAAGGACCATTAGATCAAACATGTGCAAGGAAGACACAACAAGCGTTAGAATTTTCCAGCTAGGAGCACTGCAGATCCATCAGTTTAATGATTGATTAAGGCATGACTGTCAGATCACGTTGAATGTAGATCAACAGACTATTGTCATTGCGGATATTGGAGGATGCATTAACGATCGCATAGGTTCATACTCTACAATCAACGAGGATTGTAGATCTTAAAAGTTCAATGATCAATAGCTCATGTCGATTCCATTACCGATGAGCATATTCCATTGTGGAGATCGGGAGGAGAGTTAAACCACGAGCTAGTTGAGGTTTCGCAATCCCTTGCAGTTGTTGAATCTGGGGGAGGATGGATCTACACCATTGATCAACAGACAAGGGAGTAATCCATGGTCTTAGTTCCTGAAAAGAATAAGATTCGAGGTCACATCTCTCGATCGCATGGAGAGAAAATAGAGTTCCTATGAGCCAGTCAAGGAAGATAGATTTTAGCACTTTGTGTTAGACTATGAACACGGGGAAAGGTTCTATGGAAAAGGAACGATATAAAAATGAAGATACTTTGATCATGTTAGTGATCTAATAGGAAGAGAGAATAGAGATCAATCATGAACAACCCTTTTGCAATTTTGGAGCACCCTAGGACGAATAGGGGCATAACTGTGGGAAGAGCACATGAGGTGCATCTGAATAACTCAATTGGAATGAAAGTCTAGGTTTGTTTAGAGAAGGAGTTGGACCAAGGAAGAGTTCATTGAATCCTCCCTGGTTGTTTATTGTATCTCTCTGGTACGAGAGATTGATTTACTAATGCAGGTAAGTGTTTTGACATAATAGTGATTATGATTGCAAGACTGTAGAAATGATTGAAAATTGTTTGTGTTTCACTCATGGAAACATTAAGGATAACATGAAGAAGTGCATAAGGATATGGTAGGACATATCTGAAAATGTATTATTGAAATGATACATACATTTTTACTTTACATGATAATTAATATAATCATGATGTATGACATGTGCAGAAAGAAAGTGGAGTTGTTGAGAAAGACAATTGCCAATGATGGACAACCTCAAGTAGAGGAAATCTATGCCAGTCAAGTATGGGTCATAATCCTTGCAAGAAAGTGCATGAGTAAAGAGTACCATGGGTACGATAACCAATCTAGGGATATTGGGGATAAAGGTGCTCGTAGTTAGTGCATTGCATGGAAATGCTTTGAGAAAATGCATGTTTTCATAAAGGAAAGACAATGGATTTTCTATTGAGGAAGGAGGACCTTCCAATATTTCTACTTACATTGTATAGGTGTTAGATAAAAGAAAATTTGGGTGGCCATGAGTGTTTTCACCCCAGTTACTAATGAAGGAAGAATGCTTGGGTGCACTCGAGAGAAACTTATAGTTTCTTATGTGTTGATTTGGGATCACAATCATCTTGTAGTAGGAAGTACAATCCTACTGCAATAATGAACGAGAATAAATAATCTCTATGGTGAAAAGGGTGGTTAAGCTCCAACACACCATGGAAATGTGATTGTCATAATGTGTTTCAAACTTGAAATCAATGCAAGGTTGCATTGGGTGTGAATGTGGCCATGAATATTGGCACATTGATTAAAGACATTTGATATTTAAATTGCATTTGGAAAATTTAGTATGTTGACATGATGCTTACAATATAATAATAATATTTCATCTTTTCTTTATACCTTTAAATAGATGAAAATGACTTGGATTGTTAGTATGCATTGTTTGAAAATACAATGTTCATGGAAACTAACAATTTGTTTGGCTAAGGAATGTTGAAGTTGCAGGAAGAAAAAGTCTCTTGGATATGGCAGCGTTGTAAGAACATAAGGAAGACCAATTGTCTATTGAGCTAAACTGCTATGGGAAGGAAATCCCCATACTTGTGAATCTGGTTCCTTTGCGAAATAGATATGAAAATAAATGTGGAAATTGGAAAATATATGAGTGATAGATTTGTAATAAAATTCTGAATTTGAAATTGATAATGATATCTAATAAATTTTTGTATACCTATGATACAGGTGAAAAGAAAAATATCTGTCTAGGGAGGATAGATGAATGCTGTCAAAGATGGAAAGCATGAAAGATGGCTACTGCTGAGACATGAAAACCATGTGGTAAGTCATAATCACCTAGAATGTGTTGTGTTATGGAAACACAAGCTGGAGGGATGCCTCAACAGAGAAATTCTGAGGGATGCCTGGACTGTAAGGCTTAATGAAGTCTTTAGAACTCTTCTTGTGTGAGAAATCATTGGCAAGGAAAGATGGATCTCCTGAAGAACTGTATAGCAAAGAAAGAGATTACTGAGCCTAGGCTTGGAGGGTGAGTGACCGTACGGAAGAGGAGACTTTGAAAATTCTCATACACTATTGATTGAGATCATGCACACAATGGGTATGTCTAGGAAAAGTAGTGAGCCAATAAAACAAGACATCCATGTGGATACAAATCCACAAACTACACAGATAAGTATTGTGCTACATTGTGAAATATTTCCTCTTGAGTTTTGAGAAACAGTAATATGTTTTCACATAAAATCATGATTAATGTGCTTCTTGTCCATGAATTAGTGAAGACAGGTGAAGAAGGCCAAGAGTCTGAAAATGAACTGACCAAGAAATAGGGTCAAGACTTATGAAGAAGCCGAATGCGAAAGGAATGACATGTGTTACTGAGAAAGAACACTGAGGACGGTGTTCCTTTTTAAGGGGAGGGGATTTTAACACCCCTGTTTCCCCCAGCTTGTAATTAATCATTAATCAAGATCACCATTCTATGGCATGGAAATAATTAAATTTCCCTTTGTTGGGAATAATAAACCTCCTTCGGATACGAAGGAGGAATTAGTTAATCAATAAAGGATCGGTAGTTCAACCATCAACCACCCCCATGAATGGAAGCATGATCTGATTGAAGAATTTCAGCCTGAAGTACTGCAAAGTCTGGTAGACCATGCTGACCTGAGTTTCCTTCTAACAGAAGGAACATGATAATTCGAGAACAATCCTGGAAAAAAATAGAGAGGATATATAGAAAATAGAGACAAGGAGATGATAGACAGGGGGAGAAAGAGTGTGTGTAAGGCATGGAGACAATATAAAGAAGAGAGGATAATGTGTGGAGCTCTCCAATGGAGAAAGAGAAGAAGGTTGTGAGCTTGATGATGAGGGAGCATATGATAAACCTTGCGGAATCTGTGAGAGAAAAAGGATCTATGAGAAGTGGCATAAATTCCCTAGTGATATCATGGCTTGGAACGGGGGTGGCCAGAGAGATAAGAATGAATGCCTATAAGCCTATGGTTGGGTGGAAAGGCGAACACCCACAGTCAGTTGGTTGGTTGCAACCTGCAATAGATAAGTTTTCTCATATCCCATGTAATTGAACTGTAACTGTAAATTAAATTTGCATATCCTATGAATGTTTTAGGGATGTGCATGTTTTCTTGATGATTAGACTGTGTCCCTTTATCTTTTCTTGATTTTGTATTTAAGCAAGTAAGGAACTATATCATTTGTACACATAAATGATCGAGCCCTCTAGTGGCTCAAGTTTAAGAAAATGAACTGTGAGTTCGTCGACCTGGGGCATAGTTTCCCATATGAACGTCGATACTCCTAGTTGTTTTGAGTCCCATGGGAAAAGGATTCTATTAAGCTCAGGAAGGATAGATAGATTTAGGTCTCAAAAGTGAATATCCTTTTCTTTGGAAGATGAGGACGAGATACATTCGGGAATATCCAAATTTTGGCACGACCGTTGGATTTGGAGAAGGAGAAAATGCGTTAACTCCTCGGCTCCTTCAGTCTTCGCGAGTTCGACGAATTTTGGTATTCGTCGTAAGGGAGACAGATCCTCCGAAGTGCTGAAGCCCGAAGTTAATATGGGCTATAGATCTAAGGATACCCAGGAACTATCCCAATCATTGGATCTACGAAATAGTCATCCTGATGTTGACTGCCTCGGGAGGACAGGGGTGTTGTAATGCAAAAACCCTCGAAGGCTAGAGTCATGAAGTAATGTGGGTCATGGATCTATGGATCCTTCGGTACCCCTCTTGACCATCCGATTGAGGGAATCTGTGTGTCACGTTGAGAGCACGTGGGGATGCATGTGTTTAGTGACGTCGTTTCCATGTGTGGAGGCCACATGGTAGGAGATTTTGAATTTAGGAGGATTGACACTCCAAAGGAATTTGGACAAGATTCTTTAAGGTCTGAAAATTCCCAAAGTCACGAATGACAAATTAAATCCCAATCGTCCATTATTGGAGACGTGTGGCACCACATATGGGAGTCTGAAGACCTGGTACTCTAGGGGAAACCGGATGTAATATCGATCTGGATCGAGAACTCCCAAAGGCTCGAAGGCTGAGAATATGTAGGTTGTTGATTTGAGATAAGTGTTAGTCATCTAATATGTTAGTTTAGATTTCCTTCATTCGGGATTATTGTGTGTTGGAGTGGATAAAACATCTGAATGTATAAGTTGTGAAGTTATGCCGACCGTTGATCTATGCATGCTTCGGGACCTCCCCTGAATGTTAGATATAAACCATGGTCATCCCGACGCTGACCACTTCGGGAGAAAGGAGTAATTCAAACTGTGGATCCCCTTAATGTCAAAGTTACAAAGTAACAGAGGTCATCGATCCAGGGATCACGTGGACACCCTTAGACCATTAGATCTATGATGAGGTCATCCCGACGCTGACCACTTCGGGAGAAAGAAGGTGTTGGACCTCCAAAACTCCCTAAGGCCGAATTTACGAAGTAACAAGGACTGTTGATCCTCATATCCTTAAGGATCCTTCTTAGTCGTTGATCTGGGGACTTCGTTGAGAACCCCTCTTAACTGTGCATCAAGAAAGACATGTGTCCATGGATTGACTATCTCTGGGAATTTTTTACTTGTTGGTGAAAGGGTACATTGTCGAAGTTCCAAAGTTCGGAGCCACGTGGCAAGCTTATAGGACTTCAAGAATTTGGAACTTCGGGAATTCGAGACTCCAGGAGGTTTCATGTTTAGACAGAAAATGGATGCTTAGTGTCGAAGCACCGAACTCCGAATTATCCTTGGTTGTATTCCTTAATGAGGAGGAAGATCCATCATCGTATTTAATGGTGGATGGATCTCCACCATAGATACAAGAGCGTTGGGAGCTCTAGGGCTTCGAGGAATTCTGGGTGGTATGTTTGAGATGGACCCACATGGCCCTTGACTAATAATGCTTGAAGAGATTCAGGAGGAAATAAACTGCAAACCAAAACTCATATTTCAGTATGGTGGCAACCACTAGAAAGCGTGTGGCGAGAAGAAGCTGATGGAGATCCTGGAATTAGGATTTGAGATAGTTAAGGAAAGCGAAATTATGATGCCCCACCCCTTAAAAGAGTATTTAGGGGTTGGGTGTGTTATAATTTCCCACTCCCATTTGTTCTACTCTTCTATGGAACAAAATACAATAACATATAATGGAACTCCTTCTCCTCCTAGCGACCTGGTATTAACATAGCCCAATAGCCATCTAGGGTTAGAAAATTGACATCCTCAACCCTAAATTAATGATCATTCCTGGAAATTCTATAATTTTATAAACAATACACTACGTGGATATCCCCACACATTTAAGCAATGGGGGTTGACATGGCATTCACTTGCACCATGTTGATTAATATGGTAGGTCAACTTTGGGAGGCATAACTTTTGCATACAAACTCTGATTGAGGTGATTCATGCACTGTTGGAAAGGTATTAGTGTGTAGAATATAGAAAACCAATCAATAGTAATTTTGGGACAAAAACATGTGTCATTTGATGCCTCAAAATGACTATCGGATATTTTAGACTATTTTTTGGACCCAAATTTACAAATTTGGACCAACCGCTAAAATGGATTTGCAAATTGTTTCGTCCAATTTTTTCACCCATAAAGTATATAGATAGAGGAAAAATAATAGAATTATCCATCTAGAACATGCATGTGAATAATTAATGGGTTGGATTTATGGTCACAGAGAAAAAATAGGATGTGGAGAGAAGAGTTAGCAAGCAAGAGTTGAGATAGAGCTCAAAGTTCATTGTTTTCTCAGTTTTGATGTTAAGAGATACCATGTTAATGAGAGAAAGATGTTGGCACATGGTGTTTCTCTATTCTTATTACCATTTATGTTTCTTGACTAGGCTCCAGCCTCTATTTTATGAGAATTCATTCACATCGCCCATAGCTTAACGACTGGAATATGAAGCACATTTATCTCTATATGTTGATGAGTTATAGCTTGAGTGTATGATTGTTTATATTGTGTTACATAGTAATATTATCTTAGTTATGAATGAATGAATGATTATTTAATGGATTTTTTTGTATTTTTTATTCCTTCACACCCTACACAAGACATTTGGTCTTTGTGATTCTCATGGAATCTCGGGTGAGACCTTATTTACTCAATGAAGATTGAATATGTCGATTGTTGGAATAGTAAGAATTAATGGCTCATCACAAATATCCTATATTCAGTCGGTCGGCTGATAAACCAACACACTACATCATTTATTTGATTAGTTGACATGTGTGTCCGTCAGATAGTCAACCAATAGTCAAATATAGTCAAGTGGTGGATAGTCCAGCCCAGGAATCGACTATGAGTTGGATGGATAGTCGGTCGGGTCAAGCATACTTGTCGAGTTGACTAAATAGTGCATATTTGGAAGAGTAAACTCTAACAACCGATGGTTTTATGTGGACAAGATATTTCAGATTCCATGGAAGTTGGTTAGATATTGAGGCTATAAATAGCAGGTCCCTTGGGTCATTATCATCATGGAAATCGAGAAATCGATTTGATATCATATGGATATATCAATATCCAATATGCATTGTGATGTTCTTATCAAAGTGTTCTTTACTTAAGTGTTGTAACTGTGTCTTTAGAAACCACCTCTATCTTCAAAATTTTGATTCCTATTCAATTATCTACAAACTTTTTTTATCTATTTTGGTCACTAGTTCCACCCCTTTCCCCAACATGGTATCAAAGTCGATGATTTAAAACCTCAAACTTTTATTTGCAAACCTTGTTGAGTTGGATTTGTTGTGTGATTTACTCTAGGTTGTGGTTTTCCTATTGAAACCTTTGAAAACATAACAGTTTATGTCTAGATATCAAAGATGGATTTGAATATTTATCCCATTGTTTTAAACGAATCAAGTTTAGTATGGGAACCAGATATGGAAAACCTATTGAATAGAAAAGGATTGTGGTAGTACATGAATATTTTGATTCCAGATCCAATAGACAACTAGGTGAAGTTTGTTGTTGATGGAAAGAAGGATGAGGTTGTGGGGGTCATCATGACCTACATCTCACAGGAGATTCAATTTCACCTCAGTGGCGTAAACTTCCCTCATGAATTCTAGAAGAAGCTGGAGTTGTTTTTTGATTGAGTCGATGAGAGCCACATCATGCAGTTGGAGAAAGAGTTGATCTCTCTCGATCATCGTTATTTTGATAGAATAGAGGACTATTTGGAGCATTTCAAAGAACTCTAGTTGAAATTGGGTGAATGTTGAAAGAACTATCAGAATAAGTATGGACAACTCATCGAGTTGGTCCTGATGAACTTGAGAACACCATTTTACCTATTTTTTTGTGCACCAACTGGAAATCACAAAAGGAAGATGGTAAGAATTACACCTTTGAATATTTTTGTATCCTTTTGATTACTAATCAGAAAATAATTCTTAAAGAAGGAAATATTGGTAGTAAACATCAATCCCACTTGATCAAGGGAAATAGAAATATGGATCCTAGAGATAGAGTATGAATTGATGCCTCTACATAAAAAAATTCATGCCGCAACTAGAAACCTAAGGGACGGACAGATGCACCACAATGCAGACAAAAGAAGAAAACATGTCAGTTTTATGGAAATACTGGACATGTGGAGAAAGTATCCTATAAGAAGAAACATTATTTAGAGGAGAAGGTAAATGTATGGAAGGAAATGTGTCTGTTGAACGTCGACCTGCTGATAATTTCACCTTCCAAGTCAAGACTTCTCAAACCTTGTTGTATCATTCTACGCAGAATGAATGGGTAGTCAACCCTAGGTGAACTCACAACATGGATAAGGATTCCTCCTTGTTCACGTGGTTGGATGAAGATAAGGAGACAAAAATCTATGTTGTTGATGATTTTTCTATGGATGTTTTTGGTCAGGGTGATGTTACCTATTGACATGGGAAGATTTTCCACGTCTATCATGTGCCAAATCTTAGTGCCAATATTTTATATGTTTCTCAGTTAACACAGATAGGTAAGATTGTGGAATTTTGGCTAGATCAGTTCTATGTTTGTGATGTAAAGAAATGAAATTCGATTGTCGCCAGTGGGATTATCAATCTGATGAATAATCTATACAAACTATGTGACACGACTCGACTTGACACTAAATTGATTGCACTTTTTTCTCACACTGAAGAGAGAATTTGAATTTTTCATGAGTGACTCAGACACTTGAATTTCCGAAGTCTACGGGAACTGAAAAAGAGAACATGGTTGTTGGTTTACCGAAGGTGTTTCCCTCTAAGGGATTATATAAGGGCTATGTGCTTGGGAATCATCTTCAGGAACCATTCAAATTTGGTAAAGCGTGGTAAGAACATAAACTACTGGAGTTGGTTCATAGTGATGTCTACTACATCAATATACTTTTATTGGTAGGTGCAAGGTATATTTTGACATTTATTGATGATTTCTCTCATTTCCCATGCGTCTATTTTCAAAAGAAAAAGAACCTTGTATTTGAAAAGTTCAAGGAGTTTCAGGCCTTTGCTGAAAACTAATGTGGACGATCCATCAAGTGATTGAGATCATACAATGGTTTTGAGTGTGTAAATCGACCTTTTGAAGAATACCTTATTCAATATGGTATTGATTATCATTGGTTGGTCCCTTACAAACCTCAAAATAATGGCATCATAGAACGTAATAATAGGACATTAGTCAAAATGGTTGGATGTCTTTTGTAGGCTAAAGATTTGTCTTCTTGCTTCTAGGCTGAAGTGGTGTACTTTGAAAAATATCTACTCAATCATATCTCGGCTTGAGTTGTTCCTTCTATGACTTTGTTCGAATGATGGTGTGGAAAGAAGCCTTCTTTCGACCACCTCCATGTGTTTGTATGTGTTGTCTGGACTCATGTTTTAGATGATTGTATAAATAAGTTGGATTCAAAGAGTCATTCTTGCATCATGATGGGCTACTCCGAAGAGTCAAAATCCTATTGATTGTTTGATCTTGTCAAATGAAAAATTATTATCAGAGATAACGTATTGTTTGATGAGAAGTCTTCTAGCATTAACTTGTTGAATTCCTCCTCAAGATTTCTATAAGATTATCCCTTTTATGTTATCACCGACATTGGTATCCTATTCCATATTTCATTACTTCAATTGGACAATCGAACATTGTTCCTATTTCGACTAGAATATTGACCTCTAATTCGACTAGTCCGTTGTCCTCATTATTGACTAGTCCACCAAATGAAGACCCTCTAACTTATTATTGACCTGCTATAGTAAATTACATTTCACATGTTTCATGTCTACCCAAATGGGCTTCCAATACAATTGAAGTTGTTGGAGCTAATGTCAGGAATGTTTCCTCTGAATGACAAACTTAAAGCTAGAAGCAACATGCTGACATTTCCCTCATGACTTGTGTACTTGAAACTTTGGAACCTATTGCCTACTAAAATGCTAAAGGATGACCTAAATGGGAGTAGGCCATGTAGACATAAATTGATTCATTATCGAAGAATCACACTTGGGACTTAGTTCCCAGACCGCAAGGAAAGAACATTGTGAAGTGTCGATTGATCTATAAGACCAAATTAACCTGTGAACGTGTTGTTGATATACATAAAGAATTCCTAGTTGTGAAGGGATTTTGTCAATAAGAAGGCATTGACTACACTAGAAAATTTTCCCATGTTGCAAAGATAAAATCTATTCGACTGATTCTTTCCCTTGTTGTTCATTTTGGATGGAAAATCCATTAGATGGTTGTAAAGAGTGATTTTATTCATGGATACCTATCTGAATAAATTTTCATGGAACAACCACCTAGTTTTGTGACAGATTCTAATTTGTTTTTTTGACACAAGAAGTCTCTTTATGGTTTGAAGCAAGCTCCCTAAGCTTGGTATGCTAAGATCAACAATTTCTTTCTTTCACTTGGTTTCAAACATTGTGAATTTGATCACATGTATGTACTCCATAACAATGGAGACACCTTGATTGTTTTTGTATATGTATATGACTTACTCATTACCACCTCATTATTGGAAATAATAATGATCTCATCCTTATATTGAAGAAAGAATTTGATTACTCCTTTGACATGATAGATCTTGGTACTCTGCATTATGTTTTGGGTATTCAAGTATTACCACTATGTGATGGATTTTTCATTTCTCAGTCTAAATATGTGATCGATATTTTGACATGTTTTAAGATGGTTGATTGTAATACTTGTGTTACTCCTTTTCAATTTGGAGTTAATATTACCATAAATTTTCAAACACCCGCAATCGATGCTACACTTTATCGACAATTGGTCAACAATATTATTTATATTACTCATAGTTGACTTGACATTCCCTTTGTTGTTAGTTTTGTTTCTGAGTTTATGCAGGACCCTAAAGAAATCCACGAGTAAGTATTCAAACGAATTGTCCATTATCTCGATGGTACCATTCATTTTGGTATCAAGTATTGTCGAAGTTCAGATTCAGTAGTCAGTTTCACCAACTCCGACTAGGTTGGTGATAGTGATGATCAAAAATCCACTTATGGATATATATTTATCTTTAGAATTGGACCATTAGTGTTTTCATGAAAGAAACAAAATGCAATCTCCTTTTCGACTACATAAGCATAATATCATGGCCTCGTTCAAGAAGGTCTTGAAGCAGTCTAGATTTGTCAAATTTTGGGAGAAAAAGGATTTCGTGTTTAGACCTCAACTACAATCTACTGTGATAGCCAGAGTGCTATACATATTTCTAAAAATCATGTTTACAATAGCAATACGAATCATTTTGAGCTCCATGCTCACTATTTGAGACAATTGGTTCATGAGAACATTGTCTCTCTTCAATATTCCAGAACAAATGATCAACTTTTTGATATATTCACCAAACCTTTAGTTAAAGCTAATATTTATCAAGATTTGTACTATGATTTGGCTTCAGGAAGATGCAATTATGGGGGGCTTCCTAATTATGCAATTTCACCTCTTGAATCTCCAAAGACGTGTGTTGATGGGGGGGGGGGGGGGTTGGAACATCAACCATTGATGGTTCATCACACATCCCCTGAATTCAGTCGATCAAGAAGTCAACCTACATTTGGATATATTCGATCGAGCAATCGACTAGTACACTACATCATTTGGTCAAGTAGTCAATGTGTCTATTGGTTAGATAGTCGACTAACAGTCAAAGATAGTTGGGTGGTGGATCGATCATCCCAAAAATCGACTACGAGTTGGACGGATAGTTGGTTGGGTCGAGCATCCTTGTCTATTTGACTTAACAACACGTATTTGGAAAATTTAAATATAACAATTGATGGTTATATGTGGACAAGATTTTATGGATTCCATGGAAGTTGATTAGATATTCAAACTATAAATAGCATACCCATTGGGTCATTATCATCATGTAAATCGATAAATCAAATTGATATCATATGGAGATATCAAGGGCCAATATGCACCGTGATTTTTTGATCACAATGTGTTTTTCTTAAGTGTTGTAATGATGTCTTTCGACACCACCTCTATCTTAGAATTTTTTATTCCTCTTCGATTATCTACATAATTATTTTTCTATTTTGGTCATTGGTTCCACCCCTTTCCCAAACACCGACACCAATGGGTTTTTGTTGGTAAATCCTATCGAATCCTAGGTCTAATACCCCACCAAGATCCAACATGTAAGATCCCTTGACGTCTGTAGAGTAGTGTTTGAAATCCTCTACATGTGTATGAGAAAATCCATCTTCATGCAGAGATCCAACCAGTATCAACTAATCAAGGATGGGAAGTCCTACATCATTAACGCGCATAAAGGAAATTCAAAGATATCATTGGTAAGTGTGAACCAAGACAAGAAGTTGATTAGTTCTAGTATGGAATATGTTTTACTTCTATTGAGAGAAAATTAGTCTGATGATGAGTCGATATGAGTAAAGGCATCCCTAGAGGGGTGCACTAAAGAGAATAAACATCAATTGGAGGAGTTTTTATAGGAATACAAAGGAGTGTTCCAAGAACCTAAAAGGGATACCTCCCAAGAGGGAAGTGGATCACAAAATATAGTTATTTTCATACTCCTCATTGTCGAACATTGGGTTGTATAGATAGTTTGTTATGGAAGCAAATGAAATGAAGAAATAGTTGTAGTAGCTACTAGAGCAAGGAGTGATTTGTTCGAGCACCTCACCTTGTGGGTCACATATCATAATTGTACCAAACAAGGATGGTACTTTGTGAATGTGTATCAACTATAAAGCATTGAACAAAATTACACTAAAAAATTGGTACCCTCTACCTAGGATTGATGGCCTATTAGATTAGTTGCAACATGCAAAATATTTCATCAAGTTGGTTCTTGAATTGGGATACCACCAGGTACACACCAAGAAATAAGACACCTGGAAGACTTCCTTCAAGAAAAGGTAAGGTTTTTATGAATGGTTTATCATTCCATTTGGTTTATGTAATATACTAGCTACATTTACGATATTGATGAATGATGTATTGCGCCCATATCTAGATTCATTTGTTATAGTCTCTTTGGATGATATACTAGATTATAGTGCTACCTGGGAGGATCACATCTCACATTTCATGCAGGTGTTAGAGACTTTGAAGAAGAACCAGTCGTTGGCTAACCTCAAGAAATGTGACTTTTCTCAGCATTATTTAGTGTATTTGGGATATGTGATCGATGGAGAGGATCTCAATATAGACTCTAAAAATATGGATGCCATCATGAAATCATTATTTCCTCTAAATGTCACTGAATTTAGGAGTTTTTTGGGCATCACAATACTTGTAGAAGTTTGTAGCTTCATTTCCAACGGTAGATTCACCACTCCACAGCATAGCAGTGAGTGGTAAGAGTTTCGAGTGAGGGAATAATTAGCGTAATTTTTTCGATGAGATGAAAAGAAATATCATGCAAGAATCATTTCTCACATTACCAAACTTGCAAAACAATTTTCAAGTGGAGACATATGCCAAGTGGAGACATTATGAAATATTTCACGGGGCAGTTCTCAACTACCATACCTATGAAAAGGAAATCTATGCCTTGGTTCAAGTTTTCAATAAGTGGAAGAACTATATAATGGGAAATGAGACCATCATCCACACAGATCACCAACTTCTACAATATTTGCAGGCCTAGAGTAAGCTACAACTAACCAGACATTACAAGTGGATGGGATTTTTGCAACAATTTCATCTAGTCATCAAGTATAATAAGGGAAACACAAACAAGTTGGAATACATTATTTCAAGCCCACCTAAATACAATATCACAAATTTGGGAGCTCTAATGCACATGGATCCTTTTACCCATGATGCATATAGAGAGGCATATAGAAAAGATGAGGAATTGAAGGATGTGTTTCAGTAGCTATGGGGCCAAATTCATATAGAAGAAGGTGACAACAAGTAATATTATCATTTCTATAATGGTTTACTCTAAAAGTTGGAAAAGATCTATTTCTATAAAGGTGAATGACTACAACTTATCAGAGAGGCTCACACCTCCAAGGTTGCAGGACATTTTGGTTCTGGGAAGATAGTTTCTAACTTATGGAGGTATGTGTATTGACCCATCATCCAAGAAGATGTAGCGTGGTATAATCGAGGATATATACTTTATTGTACCAACAAACTAAGTAACACGACTAAATGTCTATGTGATCCCTTACCTATACCCACTTGACCTTGGGAAAGCATTTGGATGTATTTTATGGGAGGTTTATCAAAAACTAGGAAGGGACATGACTATCTATTTGTGGTAGTTGACATGTTCAACAAAATGTTCCTTCTCATGCCTTGTAAAATGACCATCAAAGGACAAGAAGCATCAAACATGTTCTTTGAACAGGTCTGGGTGCACTTTGGGATACCAATGAGCATCATCTCAGACAAGGATACTAGATTCTTAGTAAATTTTGGACTACATTGTGGGAGAACATGGACACTAAGTTGAAGATATATACAACATTCCATCCACATACATAGGCCAGGAAGACCTAAGTAGTCAACATGGATTTGGTGTTTCTTTTGAGGGGTTACAATCATAAGCATCCAAAGACCTGAGATGAGAATACGATCTACATACATCCTATTTTAATAGATCAGTCCACAGTTTTACTGGTAAGTCACCCTTTGAAACTTTCTTTAGATGGTTTCGACCTTCACCCTTGGATGTTTTATAAGGACAACAAGGAGGAGTGAGGGAGGACCTGTTACATAATGTTTTACCTATAGATAGGTGAAATATCCCTTGGATATATAGACCCCTATTAACCAAGACAGAAAAACAAACAAATGGGTACTAACATTCCTTTAGATATATTCCTTATGTCTATATGTAGAGAATATAGAAGAAAGAACAATGACTTACTCATTTTCAACGGTTTTCCTTGTTGATCTTCAATCTCTGGCCTTGTTATCCAAGCTGCTATTGAGATTAATAAATTTTGCAAGGAACAGAACAATACCTTCTACTTCTACAATATATACTAATACAAGAGTAGATATATCTATACAGACATACATGTATAAACAACAATATGAAGGAAATAGACAAATTTGTGTATTATGAAAACATGGGAACTTACAACCTTGATGCGCTAGTGTTCCTCCAAGATTCCAATCGAGTCCTTGAATGTACTCTAAATATGTTTCTCTTAATATCATAAGTATCATACACACACTTTTTCCTATCCCCCCTTTCACCTTGGAATTCCCCCATTATATAGGATTTGGAGGCTTAACCGCCATGGAGGAAATCACTCACTAGATCCACTAAATTGGGATCTCCAATATTTTTAGGGAGAAAATTTCTCTCAAGGATTTTTAGGGAGAAAATGTATCTCAAGGATTTTTAGGGAGAAAATATCTCTCAAATATTTTAGGAGGAAATATCTCTCATGATCCATCAAATTAGGATATTGGTTTGAGAAAAACTCTCAACCATCCATGAGATTCTCAACTTCTCCTTGAGATTAGGAAACTAAATGTGAGGTGGATTCTCACAATAAATTAATTTCACTTGGTTAATAACAATTAATAATACATGTGCACATAGTATTTTTACCTGCATATGTCTGCAAGTGGCATATGTCTCCACTTGGCATATTTCACGGGGCAGTTCTCAACTACCATACCTATGAAGAGGAAATCTATGCCTTGGTTCAAGTTTTCAAGAAGTGGAAGCACTATATAATGGGAAAGGAGACCATCATCCACACAGATCACCAACTTTTACAATATTTGCAGGCCTAGAGTAAGCTACAACTAACCAGAGATTACAAGTGGATGGGATTTTTACAATAATTTCATCTAGTTATTAAGTATAATAAGGGAAACACAAACAAGTTGGAATACATTCTTTCAAGGCCACCTAAATCCAATATCACAAATTTGGGAAATCTAATGCACATGGATCCTTTTACCCATGATGCATATAGAAAGATGAGGACTTGAAGGATGTGTTTCAGTAGATATGGGGCCAAATTCATATAGAAGAAGGTGACAACAAGGAATATTATCATTTATATAATGGGTTACTCTACAAGTAGGACAAAATCTATTTCTCTAAAGGTGAATGACTACAACTTATCAGAGAGGCTCACACCTCCAAGGTTGTAGGACATTTTGGTTCTGGGAAGATAGTTTCTAACTTATGCAGGTATGTGTATTGACCCATAATCCAAGAAGATGTAGTCCGGTATAATCGAGGATATATACTTTATTGAACCAACAAGCCCAGTAACATGAAGAAATGTCTATGTGATCCCTTACCTATACCCACTTTACCTTGGGAAAGAATTTCCATGTATTTTATGGGAGGTTTATCAAAAACTAGGAAGGGACATCACTATCTATTTGTGGTAGTTTACATGTTCAACAAAATGTGCCTTATCATGCCTTGTAAAATGACCATCAAAGGACAAGAACCATCAAACATGTTCTTTGAATAGGTCTGGGTGCACTTTGGGATACCAACGAGCATCATCTCAGAAAAGGATACTAGATTCTTAGTAAATTTTGGACTACATTGTGGGAGAACATGGACACTAAGTTGAAGATATATACAACATTCCATCCACATACATAGGCCAGGAAGGCATAAGTAGTCAACATAGATTTGGTGTATCTTTTGAGGGGTTACAATCATAAGCATCCAAATACCTGAGATGAGAATACGATCTACATACAACCTCTTTTAATAGATCAGTCCACACTTTTACTAGTAAGTCACCCTTTGAAACTTTCTTTAGATGGTTTCGACCTTCACCCTTGGATGTTTTATAAGGACAACAAGGAGGAGTGAGGGAGGACTTGTTACATAATATTTACCCTATAGATAGGTGAAATATCCCTTGGATATATAGACCCCTAATGACCAAGACAGAAAAACAAACAAATGGGTATTAACATTCCTTTAGATATATTTCTTATTTCTATATGCAGAGAATATAGAAGAAAGAACAATGACTTACTCATTTTCAACAGTTTTCCTTGTTGATCTTCAATCTTTGGCCTTGTTATCCAAGTTGTTATCGAGATTAAGAAATTTTGCAAGGAACAAAACAATACCTTCTACTTCTACAATATATCCTAATAAAAGAGTAGATATATCTATAAAGACATACATGTATAAACAACAATATGAAGGAAATAGACAAATTTATTTATTATGAAAACATGGGAACGTACAACCTTGATGCGCTAGCATTCCTCCAAGCTTCTAATCGAGTCCTTGAATGTACTCTAAATATGTTTCTCTTAAAATCATAAGTATCATATACACACTTTTCCTATCCCCCCTTTCACCTTGGAATTCCCCCATTATATAGGATTTGGAGGCTTAACCGCCATGGAGGAAATCACTCACTAGATCCACTAAATTGGGATCTCCAATATTTTTAGGGAGAAAATATCTCTCAAGGATTTTTAGGGAGAAAATGTATCTCAAGGATTTTTAGGGAGAAAATATCTCTCAAGGATTTTTAGGGAGAAAATGTATCTCAAGGATTTTTAGGGAGAAAATATCTCTGAAATATTTTAGGAGGAAATATCTCTCATGATCCATCAAATTGGGATATTGGTTTGAGAAAATCTCTCAACCATCTATGAGATTCTCAACTTCTCCTTGAGATTAGGAAACTAAATGTGAGGTGGATTCTCACAATAAATTAATTTCATTTGGTTCATAACATATTGTGGAGCTACAATATGACAACAACATAGCCATAGACAAATATAAAGTGGATCTATGTGACAGTATATATATCACTGGGGTTGAAAGTAGGGTGAGTATATTGGATTCTCCAAAATACTCAGGTAATCTCCATTGTATCCTGGGTAAAAAACATAATAGAGTGAGCACCCAACCCAGGGTCTACATGTCAATCACGAAATAGTATGATTATATCCATGTGATTAGATGACTTGATGTCAAACATGGTAGAAACCACTTGATTACTGACCATTAATGTATATCGTTAACAAGTGTGAGGGAAATCGCCAATGATGACAATGACTCCCAAGGTACCCTAGTAAATTCCAACAAATGTGAATCAATGAGATGAACTTGAACACTCACAGAATAATTTGATCATAGGTCAATGACGTAAACCCACTTTCAAAAGAAAGGAGTCCTTCCATTGTGGCATGCAAGTCCCAAGGTACTAACTAGTTTCTAAGTCTAATTCCTCAATAATGTGCTAAAGTCAACAGGAGTAGACTAGTCAAAGGAGGGTCATGATGTTTCCCCCATCATCGACACAAAACAAACACAGGAAAGTGATGTAAGATGATAGGTTAATTGAGTGTGAACTGACACAAGGATGAAAGATAGTAATACTGCAGAGTGGTTGGTTTGAAGTGAAACTTCCCTTGAACATTGTGAGGTAGGAAACCACCGACTTGGAATCATTGACTCGACAAGTAACAAGAACACAGTGTGAAAATAAAAGAGCACTGTTCGAATGGAATGAAAAATTATAATGACACGGAGAATTGGTATGGCTCAGAGACAAGCGGATTACCCAACTGTACGATGAGACACAAACAAGTGCCATTTTTAAGGGAAAAAACAAATGGATGCCATAATGTTTTCCAAAACCTTGACCCACTTCCTTCAATTGTTTCCCCCACCATGATTGGAAAGTGCCTATTTGTTTTTTAATGAACTTGAGGAGGATAGAAGATGCTCAGTATATCTCATCTTCAGTGATTCCCTCACCATATGTTTAATGAACCTGAAGAAGGAGGGGTTTGGTCCCATATGGGTCCTTCAATGCATGTTTTATGAGTCCAAAGAAGGTAAGCTCGTAGTATTTTCACATTTAGAGAGTCTGAAAATATATTAAAGAATACTCCAAGGGTGTTCTTTTTCGTAATTTTAGTCCCCCAAGCTTGAAAAAGTGTAAAACAATACCAGGGAGAAATATTCTAGTCATGACTAACTACAGTTCATTTTTTGTAACTAGTCCATTCAACCTGAAAAAGGGTTGAACTTGCATCGAATAATGAAATTTCAAACCTTTTAACGAGTGTGAAAGGAAATAAGCTCACTTGATAATCTTTTCATGTTTATGGAGACTGAAAAGAGATTAAAGGAGACTCGAAAGATTTCCTTTTCAATATAGTTTTTACGAGCCTGAAAAAGTGACAAAAATATGCTTGTTTGTCTGCTTCATTTCGTAATGAACTTAAAATAGAAAGTGAACTATCCTAAGTATTTTTTTAATTTATTAATTATATTGAAACCAAAAATGAACTATGCTCGGTGTGGGTTTCATTTTTATACGAGCTTCAAACTAGAATAAAAACTATTCTCGAAATAATTCCTATCGGTGGTACTTTTCCCCCAACATAGACGATAGAGAATAGAGGCTTAACTCCAACATGATTTCTAGAGGCTAGATACATGCCCCCACATATTCGTTTCTTCCATAGACTCTTCTTTTGCACCTGAAACAACTCCTCACTACTATTAGGAATAGGTTCACTAGAGAGGGAGGAAGAAAGAGGATCAATTGACACATGAGGATGAAATGAAGGTTCAGTTACGAGATCTAGTGAAAAGACACAACTCAAAATTTATGATATCTAGAAAAAGGCGTGACTCAATGTTTATGAGATCTAGTGAAAGACTCGACTCAACATTCAAGATCTAGTGAAAGACTCGACTCAATCAGAGGGGGATCTGTTTCATTTTTTAACGAACTTGACACAGATCGTGAACTATGCTCATGGTTATTTGTTTCATTTTTTAATGAGATTGACACAGAAATGAGAACTATGCTCGTAAACATTTTGATTCATTTTTTAACAAGCTTGACACATAAATGGGAACTATGCTCGTAAACATTCTGATTCATTTTTTAATGAGATTGATACAGAAATGGGAACTATGCTTGTAAACCTTGACTATGTCTTCCAAGAGGTCTTCATACGATGGAAGAATAATTCTCTAGAAGGAATACATGTCAAGAGACTCACTCTAATCAATAGAGGGGAAAACATTCTCCAATGTCCCTAGCAAGGGAGTTACCATGTCAATTGTCTGATCTAAATCCAAAGAAGATGAGCACATAGGAAGAGGCTCCTTCTCATTAGCAATTAAAGGAATGGAATATGATTCCACGTAATTAAACTGTGGTGGGGGGGATATCAATTACATATAAGGAACATTCAGGGAAGTCGAATGATCAAACAACATACAAATATCAAGACTAAGAAACAAAAGTTGATCAATGGTCACAATGTTTTGAGCATGATAGAAATGCATCACTCAAAAGAGTGTGGACACGACAACTTTCATATTATAAACATAGTCCCACCCAAGGAGTAAATTAAATTCCAAGGGTGATTGGACTACCATAACATCGACAGAAATAGTTTTCCCTTCTAAGGTGATGCAAAACCGAGTAAGGACCCCTAAAGTTTCATTGGATCTTCTATTAAAACCCCACAGATGATGGGTCATTGGCATAAGATAGGGAGAACCAATAGATTTTCAAGCATTTGAGGACAAAATGCTAACAGAAGAACCTTCATCTACAATAGAGTGAAATATGATTATATCGAAAACCTACAAAATGTTTTGGAAATATAGGTAGGAAGGAAGACAAGGAGCTAGAATCTTATTCCAATCGAAGGAAATGACCTCAGTGCTTGGAGGGGGTTCCGTTGAAAAGGGTGAAATTCCCCCTTGTCTCGAGTTCTTGTAGTGACAAGAAGAACCTGAGCGGTATCCATTTCACTCTCTAAGGGAAGAGTGGGACTGAATGAATATTGAATCAGACTGACCACTTCATTAACTTATCTCTCCAAAGGAAGAGAAAGTTCGACCGAGGATGGAATCGGACCAACCAATTCATCAAATAGTGGTTGGTTTGGAGAAGGGTCATGGGAAGTAGCTGGAGGTTGTTGCAGGGAAATATAAACTCCTTCCAACAATTTTGAATCTTCATCCATGTGAGGGAAAAGGTAAGTGTGGTTCATCTATCCACATAACCAGCAAGAAATCTTGATTTGATCCCTTTTTCCCCCACCCTGATGATTACTAGTTGATGGGTTGTCACCATCATGATCTACAACAACTAGTGACATGGGTTGTTGAGAACCTTGATACTACACTTATAAAACCTTTAGAATACTAAGTAAATCCTTAATAAGGTGGCCACCCTTACAAGTATTTCAAGGGAATTTGGGCTTGCGACGTGTTTTAGTAAGCTTGTCAATATCATCAACACTCCGAACATGATTAAAAATGGTTGTATTATTTCCCCCTTGCTTATTTTTCTTCTTCTTGTTCTTCCTTTTCTTATTCTTCTGAGCCTCCTAGTTACTATTATTAATACTTTAACCAGGAAAAGAAGAATAAAGGGAAGAAGATGTAATGGGTGAAGAAGGAAAAGAGTCAACGTGAGGTTGATGTTCTTAGGATGGAGGGTTTGTATTTGAAGCACTAGGAGAATTTAGGATCACCGAAGTGGAAAAGCACCATATTTATAACCCTATAGTGTACCCAGGAAGACTCAAAGTAGCAATGTAAGGAGGACTAATATTCCTAAAACTAGGAAAAGGACAAGGATCCCCTTGAAATGGGGTTCCTTGATTGACAGTCTTTAGAATTGTTTCCATAGACACAGATTCAACCTAGGGTCAACTACAAATGTTAAAAGAACACACCCTTAAAAAATATAAAGGTAATCAACCAAACAAATAGTAGGTAAAATTATCTTCCAAAGACGGGATATCAAGTCATCAGCGAAGATATGAGAAGTAGTTACCCCGACCTCCATGTAACAACCCTTCTCGGTGCAAGTAACCCTCATTTAACGGGATCAACCTCCAAGGGTATTTAAATTTTGATACGATGTCTACCTTAGATACCATGGGAATCCCCCCACAGTCAACTCTCTATATACCTAGTAAAGGTCACTAGAGTTACCAACTCCCAGTCAACCTCCAGGGGGGTACAGTTGATAGTCGGGACCGAATGTATGGGCAGGATAATAAAGTTTGAATCTCTTCTAGATGATTGAAGACAAGTGGACCAGTAATATTCTTGAGGACCTCAAACAAATTCAAGATTCATAAAGCACTAAGACCACGTCAACAAATAATACTTCATGAAGAACCCCCAATATATGCTCTTTCCACTACGATAAGTCAAGATTTTGAGGGGTAATATTCGTTTCTCTTTTGCACATGACCTTGTGTTAGAGGGGGTTCCCGACTATTCCTATATGAAAATTGGATTTTTCCAGTCTCTAGTGTTCTATAGTATTGTTTAGTAGCCTTGGATGATTAACTAACTTTACCTTATTCCAAAGGACCTATCCTTAGACTATTGTGGGTGTGTTATAAATCAAATATGTTTAATTGATTTTATTAGCGCATTGGTTTATTATTAATGGTTTTTCTTGCTAATAAGGACATAGAAAAGTGAAAATAATGATGTGATGAGGCTCGACTCCAATAGAATGCAAAAATAATGAAATGCAAACATTCCTTTTTCGATGAATTTTATCTACGAGAAGGAGAACAATTTTTTTTTCTTAATAGAAATAAATACCCAATACCATGCAATTTTCACTTAAATGCCAAACTGTCCAATCAATATTTATGAAATCCCAAATGAAGACAATCTTAACTTTAAAACATGTGCCAAAATAAAACCCCAAATAGTTGAATGCAAGTCTTTTCTTTTTCTTTCCTTTGAAGTTTCCAATTTATATGAAAAAAATCAAAGTCTAATATCTTTTGTTTTCTCTTTCAAAAATAAAATATTTAACGACACTTGAAAAGAATCACAAACAAAAGAAAAGGAAGAAAACAAACATGTAATCAAATGGAAAAGACTTAAAATAACCTAACAAAGATGCTTTCAATCCTTGTGTTTTGCAAAAAATAAATCTAAACTTTCTAATGTTTGCAAAACAAATAAAAATTCAATCAAAAGAAAACTATTCTGAAAGATGTGAAATCCAATCAATAAGCAATTGAAAATCAACATAAAAATGTGATAATACCAATGAGTTCTAAAATCAAACAAGATCAAGGTTAAACTGATGAAAGAGAAATCTAATAAAAGTCAACACAATGATTTTCAATTCCTAAATCCAAATATTAGATTCAAAAAAGAAAAACAAGGCACTTGAAATTTCTCAGAATCAAGAATTCAAATTGATAGTGACATGTACACAAGATAAAGGATTAAATTATCCTAAAGTAGACATGCACACTTTGGAAACTTGAAAAGAAATAGAAACTCAAAAAATATAATTATATCACCTAATTACCTAAGTGAAATCAATTAAATACAAGAAGAATCATAAAATACTTTAATGGAAAGATCTGAGATAAAAGTCTGAAAAAACAAAGGAAAAATAAGGTCCAAACCAGCCTAGGAAGGAGATCAACACTCATGTAAGGAGGAAGACATGGAGTTGAATAAGGGTCAATGCTCCTCGGGACAACTCTTCTTTGGACACTAGCAGGGAGTGTTGATAAGGGTTTCCAATGCTCTGTGGGTCACCATGGACGAGTGTTGATGCCTGGAAGTGGTTAAAACAACACCAAACTTTGCCCAGAATGATGAAAAAGTGCAGTTCTTGACTAAATAAGCTTCCTAAATATTTCTAAGGAGAGTTAAATATTCGAAGAAACAAACAAATAAAGAGTAAAGTAAAAATCAAATACTGGGAACTCCTACCCTAGTGAAGTCGCCAATTTTTTGTTAAAAAATATTTCCCTTGCAGGAAGATGAAATCTCCCTTAGATATCTAGACCCCTATTGACCAAGACAGAAAAAATAAACAAATGGCTGCTAACATTCCTTTAGATATATTCTTTATGTCTATAGGAAGAGAATATAGAAGAAATACGAGTGACTTACTCCTTTTCGACGGTTGTCCTTGCTAATATTCAATTTTTGTCCTTGTTGTCCAAGCTCCTATCACGATGAATAAAGTCTGGAAGGAAAGTTACAATACCTTCTACTTCTACAATATATCATAAGATTGGATAATATCTATCTATATAGACATACATGTATAAACATCAGTATGAAGGAAATATACCAAGTTATGTATTATGAAAACATGGGAACTTACAACCTTGTTGTGCTAGCGTTCCTCCAAGATTCCAATCCAATCCTTGAATGCACTTGATCCATATTTATGAGAGGAATGAAATAAATCAAAGATTGAATACAATAACACAGAAATATGGAGAGAAACAATAGATATCCAGTGAACAATAATTTCTATTGAATAAATTAAATAGGCTGAAACGGTAAAACTGTAAAACTAAAAACAACTTGCTCGAATGGTGGTAGTTATCTCTAAGAAGAGATGTGGCTGCTTGTTTCAGGATTAATCCGTAAGTGCGGACACGAACCTATCTCCCTAGATCCACCTGGATCTAGAACAAAACGTGACAGAATAATACACTTTCCCTAGATCTATCCTATTGAATGAACTAAGAGATAAGGATTATGTACATACCTTATGAACGCTTTCCTTAGGTATCTGTTGTTCCAAGATTTTCTCCAATGCTCTTGCACCGTTCATATCACAACAGCGCAAACCAATCGAAGTAAAGGCATATTAATATATTCAATATCTAGTCTATACATATGATCAAGGAGTTATGTAATAAAGTGACATCATCTTTATGGGAAAGGGACATATTATTGTATTGGATTAATTGAAAGTGAAACTTACAATCTGAGCCTTGATGTCGTAGGTCTCCTTTCGATGGCTCCTAGCTCTGACACACACACTTTCTCATGCATGAAGAAAATCAACCATTGTGATGACTTTGCTGGTGTCTCTAGCTGTTGTAGCATTAGTCCTTCATACAGGCTTTCAACAATTCTCCACTCAATCTCTTGCTAGCTTGCTTCTAACTTTTTCCATGAGAAATCTCCTCAATATATAGGAGAAGATAATTTAGTTACTTGGATAGAAAATGATCCCAAGATATCTGGAATGCTAGCACTTGAACAACCATTTGTTAGCCAACTCATTCTTCTCGAAGATTCTCTTCTAGAAGGCTTGAGAACTTCATCTTTTTCCTCTTTAAGAAGATGTTCGCACCCTGGCCTTTGTTACAGTGTGAACCCCTCGCACCCTAGCTTAATGCAGCCTGCGAGAATCAGGCATTCTCGCAGGAAAGTATATAGGTAGCCTGCAAACTTCTTGAAAAATATAGTTTCTGGAAGCAGACAAGTGCAACTTTTCTCAGGAAAGTATTCTTAGTGAAGAGCTTGATTTTCCATCATCATGACATCATCATAACATCATCACGATGACCAAAATTTTGGATAACAGAATGCCCGTCAAAGTCTGAGAGTGGAATCAGTGACAGTCAATAGACTTTGTAAGCTGCATGTGTGTGTCAAGAACCAAGAGTGCATCTAATAGGAAACATGCAAACATCCAAGCATCAGCAGAATATCATATGTATCCTTTATGAGGTAGGCATCCCCATGCTCATATCATAGATTGATGACATCATAAACAAAGGTCATGGCCACCAATCATACACTATGGATCCATGCAGTCATAATATAGCATAGCCACCTGAATACACTGTGGATCTATGCGACAAATTGTTAATCAAGATGACATAGCCACGAGACATACACAGTGGATCTATGTGTCATAAATCATACATATACTCCATCGCAACCTGGATCACTTAAAACGATATCTAGGGTCTTCAGTCCCATCACCCAAAGTACGAATCTAACCATGTGATTACATGTGTTGAAGTCGAACATGGCAGAAACCACTTGATTACCGGTCATTGATGTAACCGTTAACAAGTGCGAGGGAAATCACCATTGATGTCAATGACTCCCAAGGTACTAAAGTACAATCCATCGACTGTGAATAAATGAGTTGATGTCGAAAAATCGACAGAATATTTTGATCAGGGGTCAATGATGTAAACCCACTGTCGAAAGCGAGGAAACTTTCCATTGAGGCATGCAAGCTCCAAGGTACTAAATGATTTCTAAGTATTAATCCCGGATAATGTGCTGAATTCGATGGAACAAGACTCATCATAGGATGGCCTTGATGTATCCCCCATCAATAACACGAAATGAGTAACAAATTTTGAAAGTGAAACAGAGCTTGTAGCAATTGGACTTTGGACACAGGGGAGGCCGACACGAAGAGGATAGATAACTGCAAATGGCCGACTCAAAATAGAGGTTTCATAAGGACTTCTCTTGAACATATGAATGGCACGACCAATGATTTGGCAGCATTGACTCAAAGACAACACATGGAAAGACCTTGATATCAAATCGAATGAGAGACG
>JZKD02S0520759.1:635949-649447 GCA_000966675.3 Picea glauca | reverse complement strand
TATCTTCAGGGCCTACATGTACTTCCTTCTTCAATTCACTTTGTCATCTTCAAAAATTCATTTCTCCTCAACCATGAGGATCCACGTGACGTTCCACATACCACCGGAAACAACACGATGTATACTATCCATCCATGGGTGTTGTATCTGATTGTGCATTTTCCTTCATGTCCAAATACCTTCATCAATCTTGCGGTCCAAAACCCATGACTAGGGTTGACATCAATGACAACAACCAATCTTCCAACACATAGCTCAGTTGCATACTAGGTATGTTAGAGTATGTTCCGCAGAGAGAGAATAGTAAGAGTTCTTTAGCGTAACATGGTCTGGAATGGATGGTCGAGGGACGTTACAATATGGTATCAGAACTTCATTTTCAACACTGAGCCTGCATGGGTTGAGAAAGTTGAGTTGAAGAGAAATTTGACAAGGGGTTTATTTTGTAGTGGCCAAATTTCAAGTTGTAGAGCGTCCAGCTACAATATGGTACAAAAATTGGGAAGAAGCCCCAATTTCGGTTGGTAAATTCATGGGAAAATTGAGAAATTCGGTAATGTGGTAAGATATTATTGATTTAATATCTGTTCTAGAAAATTCAAACCCGGAATTGGTCGAATTTGAAGTAACAGTAAATCCATGACAGATGGAGCGAAATTCGTAATTAAAATTCTGAATTCGTGAATTGATTTTCGGTGAATTCATTCCAAAAATGTCAACCCACGACGATTTCTTATTGCAAAGGTTGAATTGATGTTATCGGGGTGAAAATTAATGAATTTCGTTCTTGTAGAATTTCTATGGTAAATTGGGGAAAAAGTTAGGAAAAATCTGCAATTTCTGCAGTGGAATTCACGAGGAAATTGATGCGTATAAAAATGAATGTGCGCAGATGGGCGCACTAAAAATGCAGGGTGTGTAGTAAAAGGCTTATGATATGTGTAAATTTGGGTACCGCGCAGACAAATGTTGGCATGTTAGTGTGTGCGGTAAATTTGGGTACCACGCAGACAAATGTTGGCGTGCTGGTGTGCACGCTAAATTTGGGCAACACGTGGAAAAATGTTGGCGTGTTGGTGCGCGCACTAAATTTTGGTGTCGCGCAGAAAAATGTTGTTGTGTGGATGCGCACGCTAAATTTATCATTGCACGGTGTACGTATTCATAAAAGGTGTGCATAGTGTGCACACACAATAATAATGGTGTGTGTGGTATGCGCAGTATTGGCAGAGCGCAGTAAGAGTATAAGTTGTCACACGACAGTTTTTTGGAATGTGCGTGCAGAGTATTGGTGCGCGGTGGGGCATACTAAAATTTGGCATGGTGAAGCATGTAGAGTAAAATGTGCATAGAATAACAACGCATGATACACAAAATGCGTGCAACATGTAATTGAGAAAGAACCAAAACTATGCGTGGTGGATATTGGCGCGCAACACAAAAGTATTGTGCTCAAGTTATTGGTGCGACAAAGAAGTGATACACAGTGGTTTTAAAGTGTGTGAATCACATTTTACTTTGTGTTCTCAATGCACATGGTAAATATGGGTGTATAGGTTGAAATTTGTGCATGTGAAGTCGTTTGGAGGGAGAACAATAGCAGAAAATCAATGATTTTCTACGACGTTTTATATCATTTGAACATCATCTTTTTGCAGCACGTTTTTGAGGGCCTTAAGAGCGTTTTTAACAACTCAAAAACTATAATACAGAGGTGTACCAAAGGTACACTCTATCTCTACATATCAAACGAAAGAGCTCAGGTAGATCTTTCTAATGGTGTAAATTGTTCATCAAACGAAGCTTTTATGAGAAAGTTACAACACAAACAATGGAGGGTAAATTTTAAGACCCAACTAACTTCAAAGGGCCATAACTTTCTTCTCTAGAATCAGATTGAGATGAAGGAGTAGTCAATGGAAATATATTGAAACATAGAAGAAATTCCCAAAGCTAAAGTAAATTTATGGGCATGATAAAGATGTTTAATATGGAAAATAAGGCACCTGTAGCATTCCAGACCATAAACACAAATTGGCCTAGAACTTCAGTAGGTTGTAACTAGGATCCTAGAACCCAAAATGAGGTGAAACTTAGATAGAATGTCTATAATATGTATATCAGGAAACCCAATTGAGCTCCTACAAAAACAAATCCAATGGAGTAGGTGAAAAAATTCATAATTACAGCGTAGAATTGCGCCTAGTTGAAGTGTGAATAGAAAAGTTAATGGGCAATTTTCAAATAACCATAACTTTCTGCTCAAGACTCGGAATTGAGCATGGGAGAAGTTGTTGGAAAGGTGTTGGAAAGTGGAATCTAAATATCCACCCAGAAAATTGATCGGGGAATTCAAGTTTTAGTAAATCATAAGAAATAATTATGATATATATATTATTGAACCCAAATGGTTCATATTTTCATGAAATTGTTGAAACAGTTAGCCTGACAAAGTTTTGTTGGCTGCACATTTTGTAGATTTAACAACAATTAGATCAGTTCAAGATCATCATAGAGTCCAGAGTAATGGAAGAGGCACAAGGAACTTACATTCAAGAGTATGAGATTAGATGGATGGATGTCCATTTGGGCATTGAACGAACAAACTCCAATGGGCATGGAGATGAAAGGAATAAAAACATGAATATGGCAGAGACCATTAAAAAATTTCATAAAGATGTCCAAAGCCATAAAGTTGATAATTAAAGGCTTTTGAGAGCCAAGGAGAATCAGGATGACTTCAACATGAAGTTATTGGAGAGCTTCAAGATAATAGAAAAGAAATTGGACAAGGAGAGTGGCTCAAGAAAATCTGGAAGTCACGGGCCTCCTGATGAGAAAAGAAGAATCATAAGTGTTATAAGACATCATCAACACCACTCCTCAAGGCATTCCAATAAGAGAGAACATAGAAGCTCAACTCCATCCCCTATCAAGAAGCATAAGGGGTTTGAGGTGGATGAGCTATGAGGAGAAATGAACAAAATCAAACCTCCTACATTATATGGTGAGCACAAGAAGGATGAAAATGCAAAGACATGGTTTATGGGCATGAGAAAGTATTTTCAATTGCATAATTATTCTTCTCATGCAGAAGGTAGAATCTCTATCTATCAAATCAAGGGAAAGTCATCCATGTGGTAGGATCAGCTTGTGTAGGTGCAACAAATTAAAGAGAAAAGTGTTACTTGGAGATAATTCAATAAGTATTTTGAGAAGAAACATTTGACGAAGATATATTATGATAAGAAAATGTATGAGTTCTTTGAACTCAAGCTTGGGAGTATGACAATAGATGAATACAAGAGAATTTTTTTAGAATTGCTGAAATATGTCTCTTTCATCAAGGATGAGACAATTAAGATTCAAAGGTATTTGAGTGGATTGCCATCCTTCGTCAGTGAAAAAATATAGTATGATGATCCAAACACATTGGAGGAGATCATAAGGAAAGCTAAATGCCTATATGATCAACAAAAAGCAAGGCCAAATTTCCAAAAATATTAGGAAGACAAAAAGAAGTTCAAGATGGATCAGAGAAAGAAGGGAGCTAAGCCACCATTCTTTAAAAATAATCCACCAGGACAACAAACTACTAGAGAGCCCAGAATGATTGAAAGAGGGGGTCAAATACCAAGGTAACCACCTATTCAATGTTGGGGTTGTAAAGGAGATCACATGTTCAGAGATTGTCCTCACATAGGTGAAAAAGGGATGATTGTTCACAATGTACAACAAGCTGAAACATTGGAAGACATGGGCATAAATGTGCCAAGGATCTATGCAGCCCTGGATAACAAGAAAGCAAAGTATCATTCACATATGATTAAAGTGGAAGGTATGATTAACAACCAAACCATTGCTATTTTAATTGATTCAGGAGCTAGTCATAGTTATATAGATTCTAAGATGGTGGAAAGTTTGCATTTGCCAAGAAGCAAGTATGGGAAATCTTGGTTGGTGAAGTTGGATACCAGAGACAAAAGAAAAATTAATGAGATGGTTAAGTCATCTCTTATGGACATGAATGGACTGAACACCAGGGTAGATTTTAACATCTTGCCTTTAGGTTCCTATGACTTTCTAATTGGGATGGATTGGTTGGACCAACATCATGCTATCCTAGATTGACATAACAAGGCATTTTATTTCTTGGATGAGGAAGGGACCTTAAGGAAAGTGAAGGGAATTTCCAGGGCAGTAACAATCAGAGAAATTTCAGCATTGCAGCTGAAGAAATGTTACAGGAAAGGGTGTCAAATATTTGCATCACATATGGAAGAGACACCTAAAGATAAGGTGCCAAATTTGGAAGATTATGCAATCTTGGAAAATTTTGAAGATGTGTTCAAGGAGGTACTAGGACTACCCCCAAAGAGAGATATTGATTTCTCTATAAATTTAATGCCTCGAGCAGCTCCAGTGTCAAAGACTCCTTACCGAATGAGTACACTAGAGCGAAAAGAGTTGCAAATGCAACTTGAAGAGATTCTGAAGAAGGGGATTATACGCCCAAGTGTGTCACCTTGGGGTGCCCCGGTCTTGTTTGTGAAGAAGAAAGATGGAACATTAAGATTGTGCATTGATTTCAGATAGTTGAATAAAGTGAATGTTAAGAACAAGTATCCTCTGCCAATGATTGATGATATTTTTGATCAATTGAAAGATGCAAAGATATTTTAAAAGATATATCTTAGGTCAGGATACCATCGGGTAAGGATTAAAGAGGAAGATATCAGCAAGACCACCTTTAGGACAAGGTATGGTCATTATGATTTCACAGTGGTGCCATTTGGGTTGTCAAATGCATCGGTTGTTTTCATGTGCTTAATGAATGGTGTTTTCTGAGAATATTTAGACAAATTTGTCATTGTCTTTTTGGATGAAATTATTATATACTCTAAGTCATAATAAGAGCATGAACATCATTTGAGGGTGGTCTTGCAAGTATTAAGGGAGCATCATTTGTATGCCAAATTGAGCAAGTGCTCATTTTATCAGAAGCAAAATCACTATTTGGGACATATCATTTCAAAGGAGGGGATTGCAGTGGATCCTGGGAAGATAGAATCCATTAGAAAATGGTCAGCGCCAAAGAATGTGACAGAGGTTAGATCATTCATGGGCCTTGTAGGATACTATAGGATATTTATTAAAGGATTTTCAAAGATTACACACCCAATCACTTCCTTACAAAAGAAGGGTGTGAAGTTTCAGTGGACATTGAATTGAGAAAGGAGTTTCCAACACTTGAAATAGTTATTAACAAGTGCTCCAATAATAAGGATTGCAGAACCAAATGAAGACTTCATTGTATGCACAGATGCATGTAAAGAGGGACTTGGTGGAGTCCTCACTCAAAATGGGTTTGTTATATGTTATGAGTCAAGGAAGTTAAAGGAGCATGAAAGAAACTATGAAACACATGATTTGGAGTTGGAAGCCATAGTGCATGCCTTGAGGAAATGGAGACACTACCTCATGGGGAAAAGGTTTGAGCTGAGGAAAAACCACAATGGTCTAAAATATTTATTTGATCGGCCAACTCTAAATGTTATGCAAACGAGATGGTTAGAATTTCTAAGTGAATATGACTTTGATATAAAGAATATCAAGGGGAAAGAGAACAAAGTGGCTGATGCACTTAGCAAAAGGGTACATGAATTTCATGCTACATATATTAGCATGTACCAATCATATTTAAAAGACATAATTATAGAGGCTTCCAAATCAGATTTGCAATACAACGAATTAGTGGCAAAATTACAGAAAAGTATTTTGCAGCAGAAAATTAAGGAATATAAGCTAGATAATGATGAACTTCTCATGTACAAGGGCAGAATTTATGTGCCAAATTCTCAGGAATTGAAAAATATGATATTGAGGGAAATGTATAATGTGCCTTATGTCGAGCACCCAGGATATCAAAAAACTATTGCAGCTATCAAAAGATAATATTATTGGCCAGGCATGAAGAGAGAGGTTGTTGATTTTATTGTCAGATGTTTGGAATATCAAAAAGTAAAGGTTGAGTATAGAAACCCAGCTGGTTTGCTACAACCATTACCCATTCCTGAGTGGAAGTGGGAAGTTGTAACAATGGATTTCATCACCAAACTACCCAGAACAAACAAGCAACATGATTCTACCATGGTAGTGGTGGATAAGATTACTAAAGCTACCCATTTTGTTCCAGTTAAGCTCACTCACAATGTAGACAACATTGTTTATGTTTATATGAAGGAAATTTCCAGATTACATGGCATACCAAAGACAATTGTGTTTGACAGAGATCCAAAATTTACCTCAAAATTTTGGAAAGGATTATTTAATGGATTTGGAACAAATTTGAATTTTAGCACAACTTATCATCCAGAATCAGATGGACAAATAGAGAGGGTGAATCAAATGATTAAATATATGTTGAGGATGTACGTGATGGATAAACCATCAAAAAGGGAAAACTACCTACACTTGGTAGAGTTTTCTTACAACAATGGCTACCAAGCATCTCTAAAGATGAGCCCATTTGAGGCATTGTATGGAAGAAAGTGAAACACACCAGTAAGATGGAATAACCCAGCAGATAGAGCATTGGTCGGACCAAAACTACTCAGAGAAATGGAGGAGAAAATGCTAAAAATAAATCAAAATTTAAAGGTTTCCCAAGATGGGGAGAAAAGCTATGCTGATAAGGGCAGAAATCATAGGGAATTTAAGGTGGGTGATCATGTATTCTTGAAAGTGAAAGACAACAGAAGTTCCTTGAAGTTGGGAAATTGTTCAAAGTTGGCAGCTCTCTATTGTGGGTCATTTGAAATCCTAGAGAGGATTGGTCTAGTTGCTTATATGATTGCATTGCCTGCATCTATGTCTGTTCATAATGTATTCCATGTATCATTACTAAAGAAATATATACCTGATGTTAATCATGTTATTGATTGGAATGTGATTCAGGTGGAGCAAGAAGGTGCTTTCCAAGTGCATTTGATACACATTCTGGACCAAGAAATCAAACAGCTCTGGAACCAAGCCGTAGGTCTTGTAAAGGTCCAATGGACCTGGTATGGTCTTGAGGATGCTAATTGGGAGCATGAGGATGCAATGCAGGCAGAATACCCGGATATTTTTGAGGATTTTTGAAGTTTTGTTGTATATGAGTACATGATGCACTGAGTACAGTGCATAAATAAGTGGAGGGGATTGTAATATCCCTAAGGCCAAACCCAAATGTAATGTAAATGAAAATTTACTTAAGTTGGTGAGTTTTTTTATATCATTTTTGTATGCACATTTCATGGCATAGTGCGCGCATGTATTGCATAGTGAAATGATGAAGTGTGCACATTCCAGGATACCACGCGTAGCATCTTAAGTGTGTGTGATTGTGAGGCCAGTGAGTCTTTGTGTATATGCTATGTTTTATAGGCTAGTGAGCCAACTATTATAAGTCGGGATGCTTATGTTTGGATTAGTCCGGAGAGCCTAGATGTTAAAGGTCGGTGCGCCTATTTTTGTATATGTCTCATAATTAATATAAAATACATCATTATGCACAGACCGACCACAATAAAAGAGATGGGGGACTAAACTCCACTGGTTAGGGAAAGGGAGGATCCTAAAATTTAAGGAAAAGAGCTAAGATAGGGAGCTTAAGACAAAAAGGAATATTATATTAATATTTATTTAAATCATAAAGTATGGATAATTATTTTATCCTAAGTACTAAAGTTGGGGACAAGTGGGCCAAAGTAGCTCCCAACATGACAAGTGTCAAGTTGGGGACATGGATACATATAGTTTGGACTTAGTTCATTTCCTATCATCTTTTCCATCATTAAGTCATCTAGTCAATCATCCATGAGCATGCACACACCCATTGAGCTATCTTGCATATCTTCATGATTGTACCTGAACCTGTATCCATAGCCATTTTGTGTTCATGTAGCTGGTTAGCTTGGGAGTTGGACTAAAGAAGCGGGTTGTTAGGCCCGTGGGATATTGAAGAGGCAGGTTGTCAAGCCCATGAGAAATTCTCTGGGTGAGAGAATTGTTGGGGATTGATTTCCTGAAGGTGTTGAACTGCAGCTAAATTGCTCTGAGACTTCATGTCTGGCATGTTGTTGAAGCCCTGGAAGGGAAGTGGGGCAGCCGAAGGACTATTGAGTAGAGAAGGGGCACACTTCCTGGGGTGGGACATGCATGTGGGGAATGAGGGATTGTAGGCTGTTAGTTTGAGTTGGCACCTGAGACAGAGTCTTTCTTGTTGTCTATGATCCTTTAGCCTGGTTAGGAATCCCTTTACCCGGGTGGAGTTTAGTCCCAGCTCGGGGGTGACTCACTGTTGAGAGTGATGAACAGTGTCGTCTAAGGCTAGGAGGTTCATGGAAGTTTTTCATGCAGTTAGTGACATTCTTACCAAGATAAGTGCCAATTGTGTGATAAATTAGATGATGAATTGCTATTTACATGTGTATTTTCATGAGTTTATCTTATGTGTGGTTATGACTGTCTATATATTTATGGGTATTTTTTGTATATGCTGCATGTATATGTTTACTATTATTTCTGTGTGAATACATGTATTTACAGATGTATTTGTATGTTTAATTTTATATATAATGCTTTCGCAAAAGTTCTGTTTGTGTATGTTTTAATTTCATGCAGTTCGAAAAATTTATGTGGCATAGCTCAGTTGCATACTGGGTATATTATAGTATCTTCCCTAGAGAGAGAAAAGTAAGAGTTCTCTGGCATAGCCTAGTCCAGAATGGATGGTCGGGGGATGTTACAAGGTTCTTCTGACTTTCGTTATCGATAATGAAATGAAGCAAAGCCCCTTTTACCCACATCTGTGAGTGAAAGATACAATCACCTCCCTTTGGTTCTTTTGGTTCACTTGGCTATACTTTGGTAGTAGCAACAGTGGTGCTAGATTCAACATCGATAATTTTCTTTACTCCTTCTCGATTCGATTCGGGGTCATAATATTCATCTGAATCGAAATATTTCAGCTCAGCCACTAGTGAATGCTTAAAGAAACATTCTCTGGTGTTCTGCCAAGGGATTTTATGGTATTCACACCACTTTCTCATGTTCTTATTTGAATTCTCATTACCCTTGTTGTGTTGTGGTTTAGACCGATTGTATTGAGAGTGTCCATCTTTGCTTTGTCCCTTGTTTTGTGGGTTGGGTGATCCAGGTGTATATTGGTGGCCACCCACCTATTCCAACTAGCTCCTATTGTCAGTTTGTAGTTCAACACATTCTTCTATAATCCTTTGTAATTGTAGGTTCTACACTTTCAGGGATGTATGAGTCCCTACACAGTTTCCAGGTGGATATTGGTGGCTTCCCACCTAATCCAACTAGCTTATTTTGGAATTTTTCATGTCAACACATCTTTTTGTATTTCCAGGGCCGTTTTGGGGACCTAAACAATATTTTTTGTAGTGCCATAGTCAAAATACAAACGAAGTTATAGTCTAATGTCATAATGTGTATTTCTCTAAAATACCTTTCCAACGAGCTATCACATGCCTAAAATGAAGGTCATATGCAAAAGTTACGACCCTGGAAAGTTGAGGTACCAACTTACCCATAGGGGCCCACATAACTTTTGGCACTTGATCTCCTAGGGTTATGTGTTTGGATGTATATGGTTTTGGAATTCATGAGTAATGTTAAAAATACCCATGGAGCCTCATTGTAATCATTCTTCTCAGACAGATGCATATAGCAAGCCACATCTCTTCTTAGAGATAGCTACCACTATTCGAGTAAGTTGTTTCCAGTTCTGCAGTTTTACAGTTTCATCCTACTTTATTTATTCAATAGAATTTATTGTTCACTGGATATCTATTTTTTTTGTTACTGTCTCTATGTTATTTTATTCATTATGTTATTCCTTTCGTTCCTCTCATAAATATGGATAAGTGGTATCAGAACGGTCTGCTCTTCATTTATTTTTCTTCATGCATGTCCCCGACAAGATATGGGTACAAGAAGTTGGGACTTGAACCATTCGATCCTTTGCAATATCGGCTATGTTGAGCCCGAAAAAAACCCATGGGGGATGATAAGAAATAGGATGGAGCAGGATATCCTTTTAAAATGTTTCTCAACGAATCCCTTGCACGACAAAGGAATGAAATGATGGACAACGTTGCACAGATCCTTCGAAGGTTGCCCACAAGAGACGCATATTCATCAAGCGGCCATACAACTCCCTTCAAGGTACAAGTAAATTTTTATATTCCATTATTTTAAGGAATGATATATGTGGATGTTGTAGATAAATGGTTGAATATGCTCGAAGGGTATTTTTCAGTCCACAATTTCTCTGACAGGGAAAAGATTATTTTTTCACTCCTCAAGGTTGTCCCCCATGTTAAGGACTGGTGGGGTACTTATTCTGAGCAAAGGGCCATAGAGGAATCTACAATATTTGAGGTTTCCCCCACATGGGATTCATTCAGGGATTCCATTAAATAAAAATACTATCGAGCTATGAGGACCAGTACACAAGATGGACCACGTTGCGTCAAGAAAGGGACCAAACAGTACCATATTTCACCAATATTTTCCATACCATGTGCACCAAATTGGGTATCAAAGACTCTGAACGACATCGTGTGCTCAAATAACACGACTATCTGGATAGATATATTCGGGAAAAAATGGATTTTATGGACATCACATCATTAGGTGCAGCATATAGATATGTTGTCAATATTGAGCATAAATTTAAGCAGAAGAGGTGAGAGTTTGGATATGCAAACTCCTCATAGCCGAATCAGGGAAAAGGCAACCCCAACCCACAAAACAAGGGTTAGAGAAAATATGGTCTCTCTTAGGACAACCAGTCCAAGTCATAACCCAAGAAGGGTAATGAGAAGATGAAGAAGGACATAGGAAAATGGTGTGAATACCATAAAATCCCTTGGCACAACACCGAAGAATGTCGCTCTAAGCAGTCACTGGTGGACGAGATAAAAGATTCTCAATCAGAGGTATATTCTAACTCTGAATCAAATCTAGAAAGTGGGAAATGGATCATTGATGTTGAACCTAGTGCCACTGTCGCTACCACCAAATTCCAACCAAGAGAACTAGAAGAAACAGAGGAAGGGGAACACCTCTTCCACTCACATATGTGGGTAAAGGAAATTTGTTGCATTTCATTGTCGATATAGTTAGAAGAACCTGATTTCAGCAGAGGTCATCAAGTGGATGGACCTGCCGATAACACCACACCCGCAACCCTACACAATCGGCTGGCTTCACCAAGGATGAGATCTTCGCATCAAACAACAATTTTGTCTTCCCTACAGTAATAATCCCTTCAAAGACGAGGTATTGTGTGATATTTTTCCCCTTGAAGTTTGTGATGTTCTTTTAGGCCATTCATATTTGTGGAAGCGACATATTGTATATGAATCTAGACCCCACAGAGTTATTATTAATTTGGGTAGATAATTGCATAGGATACCATAGGTAGCGTCGCCTACCTCTATTTCTTTAATCTTTTCTAAGCAATGCAATAAGGTCATTTCACAGACCAAGAAGTTCATCTTCTTTTTGATCCATGCTCATAGTAAGAAGAAGGTCATTTCCACATCCGTGAGCTCTACAGAGAGCCTCTCTTTGCAGAAAAATCAAGTGGATGGGATTGTGGAAGAGAATAGAGACATATTCTCCTCACCCACCAGGGTATCGACGTAGTGCCAAGTCAATCATTCAATTGATCTAACCACCAATGCCCTGCTGCCTAATGGACCAGTCTATCATCGCTCGTTGATGGAGAATGGCGAAATCAAGTGCCATATCCAAGAGTTTATTCAAAAGGGTCACATCCAACATAGATCCTCCCCTTTCGGAAGTCTGATTATGTTGGTGCAGAAGAAATATGGGACCTAGTGACTCTGTATTGATTATAGAGCACTAAACAAAATCAGAGTCAGGAACCGATACCCAATTCCCATAATTGATGACCTTCTTGACCAACTCAAGGGGGGAAATTTCTTCAGTAAGATTCACCTAAAGTCTGGCTACCACCAGGTTCCCATCGAACCAACTAGTGTATGGAAGAAATCTTTCAAATCTAAATAAGGTCTCTTTGAATGCCTGGTCATGCCCTTTGGCTTAAAAAATGCACCAACAAATTTCATGAGATTGATAAATAATGTATTGAGATGCTTCACCAACTATTGTGTTATGGTATATCTAGATGGCATCCTCATCTTCAACAGAACTTGGGAGGAGCACATACAATATATTCAGTAGGTTTTGGTAACTCTACGACAGTACAAGCTATATGCCAACTTGGAAAAATTCTCCTTTGACATGAACAGAGTCCAATACTTGGGCTACATTGTTGATGAGCATGGGGTACATGTGGATCCAGCTAAGATATAAGTCATTTGTGACTAGCCATCCCTGACCACACTAATCGAGCTTCAGATATTATTGGGACTTGCCAACTTCTATCATAGGTTCATGTTGGGATTCTCCCATACTGCATGGGTCCTCAGCCAAGTAACCAAGGGAGGTAGCAGGGAAAATTTTGCATGGGAGTAGGAATAACAACGATCATTTGAGGATCTAAAGCATCGCTTGTGCTCACCTCCAATACTCTCCTTACCTGATCAGAAACAACCATTCAAGATTGAGGCTGATGCCTCCAGCTATGTTGTCGGTGCATTTCTCACCCAGCATGGGAATCCAATAGCATACCATAGTGAGACACTCTCAAATACTGTCCGAACATACCCCACCTATGACAAAAAAATGTATTCCATTGTGCAATATTGTCTTCAGTGGAAACATTACATTTTGGGCAAGGACACAATCATCCACACTGATCAGAAGCCTCTATAGTTCATACAAACACCGGGGGAAGTTGCAGAATGACTGTCATCAAAAGTGGTCCACATATCTACAACAGTTCCATCTCAACATCAAGTATAAAATAGGCACTACTACGTATTGAAAAATTTGTGACGACCACTTGCGATGAAAGTACTCTTTCGTTGCAACATGCAAGAGAAAAAGTTCATTTTTTTTCTAAATCCACCCTGTATTCATCGCTATCTCGACACATGTACTTTAACTAAATTAATATGGTCAATGTTAGTCACAAGAGAGAAGCATCTAGTTTTTTAAAATTAATATGGTCAACATTCGTCGCAAGAGAGACAACTGACATGACGTTAAAATTGACCGTCAAAAATGACAAATAAATAGGTAAAAAAAAGAAATATTTTTACGTCACAGTCGTCGCAATTGTGACGATTGTGACCTAAAATTGGACTATAAATATTTGATGATTTAAAGGGTCAAATCCAACACATCCAACACAGATCCTCCCCTTTCGAATGAATATCGTCCCATGGTAATTAGCTATATATTCATTATATTTTTTTTATTTTTTCAATTTTATATAAAATTATCTCTCTCTCTCTCTCTCTCTCTCTCTCTCTCTCTCTCTCTCTCTGTA
>JZKD02S0520759.1:560071-571321 GCA_000966675.3 Picea glauca | reverse complement strand
TCGCGGACGCAACTTTCCGACGGCCAAGATCGACGCGCCCGGATCAACGGCGCTTGAACAATCCCGTCCTTCTCAGCTGCTCCATGTTTAGCCAGCGTGGGCCCTTTTCCCATCATGACATCCTCCAGAGCCGCCTTTCCCCTGCTGCCGTGTGTCATCTATCCTCCCCTACTCTTTCGTCCAGATGGCCCTTTCCCCATCTCATCGTCCACTCACCACCCGCCACGTGTCCTATTCCCTCCATGTCAACCTCCCACTAAAACATGTCCATTACGTCCGCCCTCTTGCCTCCTACGCTTATTCCTTTGGCCATGTATCTTTCCTATAACCTCTTTCACCCCCTTATCTTTTCAGGCCTCGCCCTCATATTTCGACGCCACCACTCCTGTCATGCACCACATCATTTTCACTGGCCTCCACGACTACTCAACAAGCCATTCAGTTATTCCAGGTGGCAGTGCAAGGAGTCTTTTGTATCCTGAAGTGTTGAGTTGGCTAGGTCGTCCCCAATCTCTATGAAGTAGTTATTGAAGCGGTTGGTGGTGGTTAGACATCGTCTCCGCCATAATGGGAAGGTCCGGCAATGAATTAAAGGCACGTCGATTCCCTAATAAAACTGTCAGAAGATCAATCACGTCTGCCATAAGTTGCACGACCATTCAGAGATTGCAGGTGTTAACTGTCAGAAGCCATGCAGACGCAAAGCTTTTAATGCTACGTCTCGATTTTGTTGATGTTGCTAGTTTGAGTATGTGAAGGCATTTTCGCCATTTTTGTATCTATCGATGGTAGAGCTAAGCTCTTGACTGTAAATTTTCAGTAAACATCCTAGCTTTCTGGGTTATGTATCTATGTTTGAGATTTCTTGTTTTATGACAAACAGTTCTCCTTTTCCGTCTAAGTTTTTGTCTCATATCAGAGAGTTCATGATCGAAGGATTCGCATGGATTGTTGCAGTTATGTTATGATAAAGGATCTGTTGTGACATTATTGTATTTTCTGGTCTTTTGTGTTTGAATGTAAGAGGATCTTGTGTTCGAATGCTTTCTCCTTCGGTCTGTCACAAACCTGATGTTTATGATAGACCTTCACACTTTTCTCATGCAAGTCTTCCCCCTACTCACCCTTATTACAACTCACTGTTTGAAGTTTATCTAAGACCTCACTCACCCGTGCATGCCTGGCCTAGTTTCTGAGTTGAGACGACTGTTCTGAGTTTGCTTCCATTTGATCACCCCTTTAAAACAATCGTGACATTAAATTGATGGGTGTTAGGCTCTGCTCCTGCAAGCAATCCAGGAGTGACTTCTGACGCTAACACCTTCCATCCACCAAGCATGACAATTATTGTGTATTTTTTTGTGGTGGATAGGCTTTCGAAGATGGCCATTATCACAGCCTGTAAGAAGAACATCACAATGGCAAATACTACCAAGTTTTTCTTGGAACCGGTGTGGGTCCATTTTGGGATACCACAAACCATCACCTCATATCGGGACAGAAGGTTCCTCAACACATTTTGGTCGAGTCTCTGGTCACTGTTGGACACAAATCTCACTAAATCCACTTCTTTTCACCCCCAAATTGATGGCGAGATAGAGGTCATCAATCAGATGATTTTTCACATCTTGCGCATGTAAAACTCTAAGAATCCACGTGCATGGGATGAGAGTCTTTCCTATGTTCAACAAAGCTACAACATGGCTCTCCATAGCTCCACCAGCCATAGCCCATTTCAAGTAAGGGTTAGATTCCAACCCTTGGGTCCTATTGATGTTGCACTACCTCTTGCAACCACACAGGAAGAGTTTTCCCATGTTCAATCGAAGGCCGACAAAGCCACCAGATGCATTGAACGGATTCAGCACATTCGCCAACAGGTCAATGAGATTTTGCAGAAAACCAATGCGAAGTAAAAGCAATGCCATGATCAACATCGGGTACCGTACTAGTTTCAGGTGGGAGCCAAGTTTTGGTTACATTTGTAGAAAAGAGTGCCTTACAAGGCCCCATCAGAAGCTCCACCCACTTCACTATGGGCCTTACACTATCACCAAGGTTGTGGGTAGTAATACTTTTGAGCTCAACACTCCACCCTTCCTTGGCTTGCACCCAATGTTCAATGTGGACCTCCTTCGGCCATATTTTCCACCAATATTGGAAACCTCAGAGATCGCAGAACAATTGACACCAACAAATCTCAACCCTGACTGCATGGAATAGGAATCCACTGATCAAATAGTGGACACATAGTTCAAGGTAACTTGCCAACAGAGGATCCAACTTTATCGGGTTTTCAAGGCAGGGCAACTCCTACACCAAGGAAAGTGGCTCACCTAGGGCCAAATTTAGCAGAATTTTCTAGACCTGATGGGGGAACTCAAAAAAATGGATACAATTTCTTCCTAAGGGGGGAGGAATGATTCAGATGGATATTGGTGTCCACCCATCTATTCCAACTGGCTCCTCTTGTCATTTTTTAGTTCAGCACATTCTTCTGTAATGCTTTGTAATTGTGAGTTCTACACTTCCTGGGATTTATGATGCCCTACACACTTTCCATGTGGATATTGGTGGCTACCCACCTAATCCAACTGGCTTATTTTGTAACTTTTCATGTCAGGACAACTTTTTGTACTTCCACAGTCGTTTTGGGGCCCTAAACAGTGTTTTTTTGGCATGCCACAATCAAACTATAAACAAAGTCAGATTTTGACAACATAATGTGTATTTATCTAAAAGACCTTTCCAATGGGATATCATGTTCCTAAAATTAATTTCATATGAAAAATTTATGACTCTAGGAAGATGAGGTACCAACTTACCCATAGGGGCCCACATAATTTTTGGCATTTCATCTCCTAGGGTTATGTTTTTGGATGTCTATGGTTTTGTCATTCATGAGTAATGTTAAAAAGGAATCTAGAGCCTCATTGTAATCATTATTCTTAGACAGATTCACGTAGCAAGCTACATCTCTTCTCAGAGATAACTACCACTATTTGAGCAACTTGTTTTGAGTTATGCGGTTTTATAGTTTCAACCTATTTTATTTATTCAATAGAAGTTATTATTCACTGGATATATATTGTTTTTTTTATTATGTTTTTGTTATTGTATTCAGTCTTTTATTCCTCTTGTTCCGCTCATAAATCTAGATCATTGAGGTCGCCTTTGCCCTGCTTCGGCTGTGAGGAGTTTTCAGATCCAAACTCTCACCTTTTCTGCTTAAATTTCTACTCGATCTTGACAACATATCTATAAGTAGTACCCAATGATGCAATGTCCAAAAACTCCATTTATGTTTGAATGTATCTATGCAAAAATTCATGGTATTTGAGCATCATATTTTGTTCATATTCTTTGATACCCAATTTGGTGCGCAGGGTATGGAAAATATTGGTGAAATCTGATACTGTCTGGTCCCTTTCTTGACGCACGGTGGTCCATCTTATGTATTGGTCCTCGTAGCTTCCAACAGGTAAGTACGGTTCTTTAATGGAATCCCTAAAGGAATCCCATGTGGGGGAGACCACAAATATTACAGACTCCTCTATGGCCCTATGCTCAGAGTAAGTATCCCACGAGTCCTTAACATGGGGGACGGCCTTGACGAGTGCAAAATAAATCTTTTCCCTATCGGAAAAATTGTGGACCGAAAAATACCCTTAGAGAAAATTCAACCATTTATCTACAAGATTCGCATCTATTAGTCCTTCAAATAATGAAATATCAAAATTTACTTGTACCTTGAAGGGGGTTGCATGGCCGCTTAATGAAGATGTGTCTCTTATGGGAAGTCGCCTAAGGATCTATGCAAATTTGTCCATCATTTCGTTCCTTTGGCGCGCAAGGGATTCCTCGAGCAAACGTTTAAAAGGATATCCTACACCATAATATTTCTTCTTGTCCCCCATGAGTTTTTGTCGGGCTTGGTGTAACGTCCCCGACCCTCAAACCTCTGTCAGGTAACGCTACCTAAACAACTGTATCTTTTTTTTTTCTGCTCTGATACCATTTTGTGACATTCCCAACCTTAAACCAACAGACCAGGCCATGCCACCAAATAAATTTCATGCTCTGATACCATATCTACTTATATACATATCTATCTAATGAAATTTAAACAGTTATAGCATTTTGTTCATACATCTATTCATGCGGAAAGAACATTGAAACATACATCCAATATGTTGGAGTTACATCACACACACCTAGGATTTATTTTTCCTGAGGTTTTTCCTTTTTTATTATTCATAATTATTCATTATCCAGTCTCCTATATTTTATGGGAGAATATTCCACCTGGATAATATTCTCTTTCAGTTGACACTTCAGTTTGACTAGTTGAGTTGAGTTTATATGCTGCATTGGTTTTGTCACCATGCAACATTGGGATTATCACTAGATAATTTGAACTTTCCTTGGGATCATCACCAGACTAGTGCATTACCCTTGATTCACTAATTTAACTCTTCACTACTCTTTGTTCAGTCAGTTAACTGAAGACTAGTTGACTAGTTAACTCAACTAGGTGGCAGTTCACTCACGTAATTACCTGAGAGACTATACTAGGTCGTAGTTCAATCCCGTAACTACTGTTGTGTTTCCATATCACTCTAGACCACCACTATGGTTCATTGGTTCTCCTCTAGTGCACACTCATTGAGTTATACAGAGTATATCCTGTGTAAATTATTCATTATTCATAACGGTTAATGAGAATTCTTTCATTCTTTCTCTCCTTCTTTCTCAAATTATCTCTACAAATGTGTTTATTATTTTTTAGATAGATATTTTATGTGAAAGTTCAACGCATTTACATGGTATTAGAGCCGATGAAATTCTAAGAAAAATCTACACCAAAACATTTTGTAGGTACAAAATATTGAAGACAGCAGAAAGATGGATTTCCAAAAGCAATTCATTCTTACACCTTACAACTACTTTGCATGGAAGGAGAGAATAATGATTCATCTATGAACCAGAGGATTATATAGGTTAACCTTGAATACAGATACAGAACTGACATCATCCATAGAAAAATCCAAGTACTTAAATAGGATGGACCAAGCACTCAGAACTATTTGCAGTCTTATTTCCCCGATCTAATTTTTCACATATCTTCCTATAAGACTCCCAATGAAGCCTGGACCACCTTGGAAGGGATATTTGGAAAATGGGATGATATGAGGGGACATATGTTGGAGGTGGAGCTTCTCACATTGGATCCAAAGATCTTCGACAATATCCAAGATTTATTTACAAAATTCAAGGATTTATTGTCACAACTCAAAGCTTGTGGGGTTGATAAATCAAAGGAGGAGAAACAAATGGTTCTCACCATTCTCTCCAAGCTTGGTCCTAAATTCTTTTTATTTGTATCCACATTCCATTCTGTCAAATCTACCTCTAGAGCCACCTGGAAGATGCCTTCTCTTGAGGAATTTATCGAATCCCTAACACAAGAGCAAACCAAGCTCATCAACATGGGAACAATCAAAGGCCCAGGGGTGCATGTACTCACTGTGCAAGATGGAAGCCATAAATATCATAAATATAAATATAAATACAAAAGGAAATCTCATGCACATCCGAAGAAGGAAGGGTACACAAAACCCTTCACCGATGCCTCTAGATCCAAAGGGGAAAAGGGAAGAAAAGGGGATATAAGGTCACAAAGGATTCCATCCATAATCCGTATGCATGCAAAAAAATATATATCTAATGTCTCAAATAATTCAGCAAAACAACCTTGGAGATCGCATCCCCAAGGGTGCCAAGAAGAAGAAGCCGAAAGATCTAAATATCAAGAAAGGAAATTATACCCATGCCTTGATAGCCATCAACTCCTCTCTCGATTCTTGTATCGTAGATTGAAGAGCATAAAATCACATGCATGCATCAAAACTAGTATAGTCTTCATTGGATGCATGCAAAAGGCCTCCTATTCTGATGGGGGACAACTCTTTTTTCGAAGTCACTGGCAAAGGAAGGATTGAACTCACCAACAGGAAGCTTCAAGAATGTGTTGTACGTTCCCAAACTTTATGTCAACCTTCTCTTCATGTATCAAATGATAAATTCTGACACTAGAAATAAAGTCATATTCACACCAAATTTTGTGGACATCTACAACATGCAAACCAACTCCAAGGTTGCAACCGGTGAGGTAAATCATCACTCTAGATTGTATACTTTTTCTGAATTCATTGAACCTGATTCTACTTTATTGCTTACTCATGTTGATTAAATTAGTAGGATATGGCACAAAAGGTTTGGACATTTGAATTTCAGATACATGAAACAACTTAGCAAGCACATATTGGTTGATGGTCTACCAGACATCCATTTCTCCAAGGGAGTATGTGAGGGATGTGTTCTCGGAAAACACCCTAAAGAGAAATTCGACAAAGGAAAGTCTTAAATAGATTCCCCACCTTTAGATATGATCCACAGTGACCTTATGGGTCCTTTTACACATTCATCCATCAACAAAGTGAGGTTTGTTCTCATTTTTGTTGATGATTTCTCACGTTTTACATGGATCTACTTTCTCAAGAAAAAATCTAAGGTTTTTCAACACCTCAAAGATTTTAAAGCCTTAGTTGAGACACAGTCTGAAAAGAATATAAAAGTCCTCCAAACTGATAACAGGGGAGAGTATGTAAATCATGAGATCCATAATATTTTCCACGAGGCAGGGATTCAGTTGCAGCGTACAGTTCCCTATACTCTACAACAAAACAGAGTTTCTGAGCCGAAAAATGGATCTCTAAAGGAGAGGGAATCTTGCATGTTGCATGCAAAGTCACTACCACAGAGACTATGGGATGAAGCACTTAATTGTGCAACATACATCCAAAACATATCTCCCCATATATTTTTCAAGGATAAGACCCCCTACTATGCTTGGAGCGGACTCAAACCGGAAGTGACCCACTTTCACATTTTTGGTTCATGTGCATGGGCCCAGATTCCCTCTGAAAAGAGGAAGGAACTTGATCCACAGAGAACTTAGTGTATTTTTGTTGGATACCTTGACGGTGTGAAGGGATATAGGCTTATTGATATTTCCTCGAACTGGCTCATCATTGAGCGAAGTGTCCAATTCGAGGAAAGTGTATCGCATGCACCTCAACAGACGCATGCAAAGACCTTCATTCTTCCACCTGTCTGAGATGATGAGCATGCACATGTTGACTCTTCTTCAGATGAGATTTTTTATTTAGAGGACTCGGATGAGTCATATTCATAGTCAGTACAGTCATATGTAGAGTCAGAGCATCCAGATGCAGTTGCAGAGCCAGAGAAGAGGCCCAAGTGGGAACAAACTACTCTCCAGGATGAAATGGATATCGTTATTGATCTAGCCGATACTAGGAGGACTCGATCTTATTTCTAGGAGCCTCCTATTGCACTCACTTCCACTGATCCATTTCCCTCCATGCATCTTTTCTTGGTTTAGTCTTCAGATCCAAAGTCTTATGGTGAGGCTGTTGGAAATCCCTATTGGGAATTCGCCATGTAGAAGGAGTAAAACTCCCTCCTCGAGAACTAGATTTGGGATCTAGTTCCCCTTCCTTCTGGGAGGAAACTTGTCATATGAAAATGGTTCTATAGGACCAAGATCATAGTGGATGGACATATTAGCAGATACAAAGCTAGGCTTCTTTCCAAAGGATTTCAATGGGTTCATGGTATTGACTATGATGAGACCTTCGCTTTAGTAGCTAAGATGGATTCCATATGATTGGAACTTGCCATTGCAGAAACAAAAGGATGGGAAGTCCATCAGATGGATGTGAAGAATGCATTTTGTCACGGATATCTCTCTGAGGATATCTACATGGATAATCCCCAAGGATTTATGTAGGACTCATCTTTGGTCTGTCAACTAAAGAAGTCCCTTTATGGCCTCAAGCAGGCTCTGAGGGCATGGTATGCCAAGATGGACTCCTACCTATTGTCACAAAACTTTGTACATTTTAAATCAGACCTGAATGTCTACATGCTCAGGATGGTTGATTCACTTCTACTTTTAGTTCTATATGTTGATGATTTGTTGATCACCAGTTGCTCGAATTCAGTGATTGTTGTAGACAAGAGGATTCTACATGACAGGTTTTTGATGACGGACATGGGTCTGCTACACTTCTTCCTTGGACTCGAGATCAATCAGGATGCATCAGGCATCAAACTGCCTCAGGCCAAGTATGCACGAGATCTCCTTGAGATATTTCACATGACAGACTGCAATTCTACTCCGACTCCTTTCCTATCAGGAGTCAAACTTGAGGATGGTGGGGATACTCCATTGGTTGACAACACATTGTATAGACATTTAGTGGAGAGCTTGTAATATCTCACACACTCCAGACTAGACCTCTCTTATGCAGCTGGCATAGTTTCCAGGTTCATGCAGGAGATGCATGAGCTACATTGGAAGGATGAAAAGTGTATCCTTTGATACGTACATGGAACCATCACCTTTGGGATTCATTATGCAACAGACTCTACATTATATCTCATCAGGTTTACTGATTTTGACTAGGCTGGCGATAGCACTAATTGCAAGTCCACATCAAGTTTCTCAGTCATTCTTGATTCTGGGCCTATTTATTGCTCGAGCAAGAAGCAAGCTTCCATTTCTCTATCTTCAGCTGAGGCAGAGTACATAGGGGTAGTTAACATAACCATCCAGGCTATGTGGCTACAACATTTTCTCACTGAGTTGGGCATTCAGTTTCATCAATCGATCGTCATCTGGTGTGACAACCAGGGCACTCTAAAGTTTTGTAGAGATCAAGTTCAGAGGCAGTGGATGAAGCACATCGCGATCCACATGCACTACATCCAGGACTTAGTACACAAGGGGATCATCGACTTACAGTTTTTTCCTTCAACAGAACAGATGGCAAACATCTTCACCAAGATCTTCACTGAGCAGAAGTTCCATTCTCTGCGAAGTCATCATGGAGTGAAGGACATAGTTTCCTAATACCTGTAGTTCTTCTTTTTACATACATTGTACCTTGAGGGGGAGGTTTTCCCATGAGATTTCCCCTCTTTCCTCACTTTATTTCAGTGTATCTTTTGTATTTGGGTACCTAACATGGCCTCATTTCCAGGACCCATTCTTTATTTTCACCATAGTGATGTTCAGGGGGGGTTTTGGAGTTACTTCACACACACCTAGGATTTATTTTTCATAATTTTTTTCCTTTTTTATTAGTCATAATTATTCATTATCCAGTCTCTTATATTTTATGGGAGAATATTCCACCTGGAGAATATTCTCTTTTAGTTGACACTTTAGTTTGACTAGTTGAGTTGAGTTTAGATGTTGCATTGGTTTTGTCACCATGAAACATTGGGATCATCGCCAACTAATGCACACTTGACTTGTGATCATCACCATACTGGCGCATTACCCTTGATTCCCTAAGTTAACTCATCACTACTCTTTGTTCAGACAATTAACTGAAGACTAGTTGACTAGTTAACTCAACTAGGTGGCAGTTCACTCCCGTAACTGCCTGAGAGACTAGACTAGGTGGCATTTCACTCCCGTAAGTGTTGGTGTGTGTCTATATCACTCTATACCACCACTCTGGTGTATTGGTTCTCCTCCAATGCGCACTCATTGAGTTATACAGAGTATATCATGTGTAAATTATTCATTATTCATAATGGTTAATGAGAATTCTTTCATTATTTATCTCCTTCTTCTTCTTTCTCAAATTCTCTTTGCAAATGTGTGTATTATTGTTTATCTAGATCTATTATGTGTAGGTTCAACACATTTACACAATATATATAGACAACTATAGTAAAATTTAAACTTGATTTCAAGATACACATCATACAGAGAACAAAGATTTGGTACTTATCTTTTAATAGATGACCACCAATTACATCCAGACCTTCCACGAACCTCCCAGCCTTAGACCACACTACTCATCAAGCTTAGCAGTGGGTCACCCCCAATCTAGGAATAAAATCCACTGGGAAAGGGATTCCTAGGCTTGGAAAGGACAACAAGAAATTCACACAGATCAACAAGAAGGATTTTCTCCTAGGAGCCACTTATGCCCATAGCCCACAGACCCACATTCCCCACACTCTTGTCCCACCTTGGGAGTGTACACCTTCACTATCACAATTCCATCGGTTTCCCACCTCCCTTCATGGATTCAGCAATAGTTTGGACCGGAATTCTCAGAGTACTGTAACTGCTATGGGACTCCCTCCAGGAGAACTCACTTCCTCAGAACACTCTCTCACTTGGAGAGAGTTGCTCATAGGTTGGACAACCTGACTATTCTATCCAGATCCTAAGTCCAGCACGTAACCTCCACAACAAGAATTGGGTAAGGATTTGGTAATGATAACAAGACACACCAGTCCAGAGAAAACCTAGGTAGCAACAACAAAGGCTAAGGTGCGATATGTCTCAGACACTACGCAGTCATGTTGTGCTTCACAGGAAAAATGGTTAGCTTCATAACACGGGTGTGCGGGCTTCAGAAGTTGCAGAGATCGATGATGGGGGGAATGGTTGGTTGTGTCAAGGCTCTTCCCATCTCATTGTGTGCATCAGTGGGGAGTATGGTTGAATTCTATAGTGGTGACCATCGCGAGAATGGTGAGGGAACCCCCAATGAGTTGACTTTCCCACCTAAAAACTGCATGTGCCCAGGTTGACACATGTCTTCCTGAAGCTACATGAGCTCCACATAACACTTGTTTCCTTTCCACAGGAACTTAGGACAACATAGGTTATGTCAAACCTTATCCTCTAGGAAATAATAATATAATAGTATTCCTTTAGAGGTAATCCCTCTAGCTTAGCCCCTATTCCTATACACTTAGCCCCTTTCCCTTTCCCTACCTAGTGGAGCTTAGTCCCCCATAATTCTTTCTTTTTGGTCGGTCTACATGCAGCGATGTAATTTTATTAATGATGTGAGTATTTAAATATACAAAATCAGGCTCATTGGCCTTAGCATCTGGGCTCTCTGGCCTAATAAACACATAAGTCTTCTAGCTTATAAAGACTTGGATCACCAGAGTATAAACATAATTAAAATTTAGCAGGATCTCAGCCTTGGGGTGTTACACTTCGTGTGGCCGATTTTTGAGAACCAAATATCAATATAGCATAGAAAAACCTCAGAAAAAGTACTCAACTCCTTGAAAAAGAGATAATTTCAAATAATAAGCCTCTTCGAGGGGGAAACCTCCTTT
>JZKD02S0520759.1:531952-551704 GCA_000966675.3 Picea glauca | reverse complement strand
ATGACATTACATGTTATTTATCCTCTACATAGACTGGTGTGTGCACGCTACAATTTGTGTTGTGCTTGAGATATGATATGTGCAACAAAGATTCTGCAAGTTTATATTTGGATGTATGGAAGCATATATGGGTAGTTTGCCACGGAAAATCGAAAACTTGTACGTGGGCACAACAGTCTGTGTAGAGGATAAAGAACATGTATTTCCATTGGTGAAAGAATATCTGAATAAATTGCCACAGAAAACCAGAAATTATTTAGCTATGGCCATGCAATTGCGTGATATTTTGTGCGTTGTAATATATTTTGGGCAGGGGAAAAACAATTATGCATTTACAACCATGGATAGAGAAGTGCAAAGGTTCATGTTTCTGCCTATCTTCTACACTGTTGGTTGAGTCTGTTTTACTGTATGTACATATTTCTTGTTCTCTAGTCGATACCAGCTTCCATTGATGTTCATTGTATTTTGTGTATTCCCACATTCAAACAAACAGAATAGCTGGAGAAAACGAGGAAGTCTTCACTACATCAGTTGAAGAGGATATAGAAAGGTGCATGCTTGTACTATTATTTCATATTTTGTTGTTTTGTATTTCAATTATGGTCTATATATGTTTTCACCTAGTTTATTATATGTACATGTTGTGTGCCTTCCTACATGGTAAGTTATCTTTGTTACATGCCTTCCTGCATACTAACCTGCTTCATTTTTGTTGTGTTCTCACTGCATTGCTACATTTAAACAAACAATATAGTTGGAGATAAGGATGGGCTCTTTCATGGGTAAATAACCCTCTTTCTCTTTCTTTTACATGTATATCTTCATTATAACTTATCTTCAATACATGTCTTCCTGTATACTAAGCTATTTCATGTCTGTTGTGTTTTTGCTCCATTGCTTCATTTAAACAAATAGAATGAATGGATAGGATGATGGACTCTTTGGCGGGTAAATAGACTTGTTTCTCTTTCTTTTAGATGTATGTCTTCATACTAAGTTGCCTTCATGTCCATTGCATATTTGGCGTTGTTGCCTTGGAAAAAATAGGTTGCTTGGAGAGGGAGATGAATTGTTCTGTGCAACAGCAGAGGGTTCTGTGGTACAATATTCTAAAAGGTATACCAAGTGTGCTGGTAAATTAAATATACAAACTGGGTGGGGGCATATAATATTAGACTTGAAAATGATGACTTGATAGTAATGGGCCTTTATGCCCTCCCTATTTCTACTTTTTCCATTTTTTACTATCCCTTTTGTTTTCTAATTCATTTTCTTAGTGTGATGTTCATCTACACATGCTTGCATCAGAAAAAGTTGGACTAGTGACATGGCCATGAGCAGTCAGTCATCCCAAACATCAGCAGACCGACAAGGCCAAAGGTAAATATGCATACTCTCTGATCTTACTATGTTTACTAAACAAATATCCTCAGGTATATATGCATCTATGGCATGGTGGATATGTTGATGTCATGTTCAGTACATGGTTTGTAGCTCACAGGAATTATCAACAAGTACAAGCGAGACGTCGAACATGTTGCATGTTCCGCAGACTAAGAGGTGTGGTTGTGAAACTCTGGCTCCATAGTTCATCAAAGCTATGCGTGTACTTGTAGATTTATGCCAATGAAAGAAGAATACAAAAAAAAAAAAATGTACACTACCATTCACTTTAGTTTTCCTGTTCAAAAAATGTCACCAGGTCTAAAGTTGTGACATCCAAAGTACTATCAATAGAGGGCTTGAACAGTCGTCGAACTGGACAAGTGTTCATCAGGGACATAATGGTCGTGTATAGCACCTACTTGGACAAGGAAAACAAAAGTAGATCCATTATGTGTGCTGACACGACAGACAAGGAGGCCATGATGACAGTGACACTGACTGTTCCTCCACAACTTGTCCAGAAACATGCAAAAAAGATATTTCTGTGTAATGGGATATCCATTACAAATTTTAATATATTTCCTAAAACAGTGTATGACCGTGGTGATTGCGATTGGATTATTTCTCTCAATGAAACAAACATTGTGGAAAAATTTCTTGTTGTTTGTTCAGAACATCATTTCATCCTAGACTCGATTACCATTCATCTTGCACAGAGAACTAATATTTACCCTATCGGAACGATTGGGGCAGCTATCACACTAGCGAGAAAACTTGGCTCGCAACACGTTCTCCATATAAAGGATGGAGAGTCGAACAGGGACAAGGAAATGGTACCACTTTTAATATTCAGTTTTGTCCTTTACTTTCGCATGTGCATGTATCTTGGACAACTTACACAGATATTGCATTGTTCCATGTTGTAGCTACAATTGTTCGATACGTATTCAGATTTGTTTTCGTCAATGGAACAACAAATGTATAAAGGGAAAAGTCCACTTATGTTGTTCAAAAATATAAGAAAGAAGAGGGATGTTAGAGAAAGGATCTTTCGGACAACCCAGGCAACGTTTGTAACAGGGTTGTGAGCAGATATAGTAGAGGATCTGAAGAAACTAGCTAGCTCTACAACTGTTGTGCATATACATCCACAAAATCATCCTCACTTTGCTTATAGAAATAGCCTTCAACAAATTTTTGCGACCTGTTTAATTTTTTATTTATTTTTGTAAGGGGAGGGGGGGTGCAGTTGTGTATTATATTGTTCAATGTATTAATTCCTATGCTTACGTTTCCATGTTGAAGGTGTTTTAGTTGCATCCAATGTGTACTCGACCCCCTTTGAACCTGTATGTACAAAATGCAACTCCCCTGCTTCTGCCTCCGCTTTGATAAGTGATGATGCGATTGATTGTCTGTGATGTGGTGAAAAATGTCCATATATATATGGACATTGCATTAATTTTTTTATCTGAACCGTGGGAAAAACAACCGTGCATTCTACGGTTAGGAAGCCTCTGTTACAAAATATGCTTCCTGAGTTGACAGAGTTGTCGTATGAAACGTATCTACAGAAAAAGGAAAGCAGTGTCTACATGTTGCGAGAGCTTCGGATACATAGTAAATTCACCTTAAATGAGGAAAATGCAATTTTTCATATTGGTTGAAGGGGAAAAATATATATTTATATCAAACTTTGGCAGGAAACGAAAATACCTCATGTGTCTCTGTAATATTTGTTCAACATCGAGATGAATGTTCGTCAGGCTTGGCTAGTTGGGATTGCACATGCATAAGATTATCATGGAAAAAAAACCCATATATCACATGCCTTGATTATTATCTACTAAAAATATATACCAGATGCGAAAGAAAACGAATGCAGTGACATCTTTTCTTTGTATATCAAATTTTTTGGTGCAAAGGTCGATGGGTTATGCTCTATGGAACCTTCTGGGAACTTGTTTGCAGCTTGTTTGAAGTTTGGTTGGTTCTTGGTTATGTGATTTTTCTGTCAATTTTTATACCGTGGAACTCAAACTGTTCTTTAGAGGACACAGAACAATATAATTGAATTTTTTAGCCAGCTGGCCCGCAAATCCGCTTGATAATTTCTATGACGTTGTGACACAAATGTAGTATGTGGCTTGTTTTAGCAGGTTTCCTTGATTGATGAACTTGATGAAATTATTGTCCTGCAATAATTTAAAATCAACGAATATATATTGTCTGAAATGCAATTGTTCTATCATATCAACAAGAGGCCCTTAAAATTAAAATTGGTCGTTGTTTTGGCATTTTTTCTTACTCGATGAACTTGGTAAAATTAATGTCCTAGAATAATTTGAAATCGACGAATATATATTGTGTGGAGTGAAATTTTGCTATCATATGAACAAGAGGCCCTTAAAATTCAAATTGGTCCTTGTTATGCTTGCGGTGATGGAATTTTAAAAAAACTTTATTTTGTTTCCTTCACTTTTTTAAAAAATAAGCAATTTAACATCCATTAATAATTTAATGTAATTCACTTGTACAATATCAATATTTAATCTTAATAATTAAGTATTTGAAAATAATGTTTTTAGATAAAGTTAGATAGGATGACCATCCCTAAACAATTGCAATCTTGAACTCATCAATCGTGGATTCCTATCGATTTGTATGTCGCAGAACTCCGAGTGTTGTTTGGAGGACACCAGACAATAAAAGTGCAATGTCGAGCCAAGTAGTCTGCTAGTTCGCCTGTCAATTTGTATATCGTGGAAGTCTAGGTGCTATTTGTAGGACACAGAACAATAGAGGTTCAATTTTCAGCCCGCCAGGTTGAGAACCCGCAATACAAAAAGTACCTAATATGGAATGAGGGATCCGCATATTATACTTTACAAAAGTACATGTTTACTATGTATTGTTCATTTGTCGGAAAACTTTTATATCACTCGTCCGACCAGATTGTACAAACTTTCTCGTCTAATCAAATTTTGCAATATCAATATTTAATATTAATAATTTAGTATTGAAAATAATATTTTTAGATATGTTAGATAGTTGATAGGGATTACCATCCATAAACAATGGAAAACTTGAACCTGTCAGCCCTCAAGTCCATCTGTCAATCTGTATATCGTGAAACTCTCGAGTGCTATTTGGAGGAGACGGAACAATGAAAGTGCAATGTTGACCCAGCCAGCCCGCAAGTCCGTAGTGTTGTTTGGAGGACACCAGAAAATAAAAGTGCAATGTTGAGCCAAGCAGTCTGCAAATCCATCTATCATTTGTATATCGTGGAAGTATGGGTACTATTTGTAGGACACAGAATAATAGAGGCTCAATTTTTAGCCCGCCAGGCCGAGAACCCACGATCCAAAAAGTGCCTAAGTATGGAATGACGGATCTGCATATTATACTTTATAAAAGTACATGTTTACTATGTATTGCTTGTTTGTCAAAAAAAAATTATATCACTCACCCGACCAGATTGTACAAACTTTCTCATCTAATTAAATTCTGCAATATCAATATTTAATATTAATAATTTAGTATTGAAAATAATGTTTTGAAATATGTTAGATAGTTGATAGGGATTACCATCTGTAAACAATGGCAAACTTGAACCTGCCAGCCCTCAAGTCCATCTGTCAATCTGTATATCACGGAACTCTGAGTGTTGTTTGGAGGACATGGAACAATGAAAGTGCAATGTTGAGCCATCCATCCCGTCGGTCCACTTGTCAATTTGTATATCACAGAATTGTGGATGATATTTGTAGAACGCGGAACAATAGAGGCCCAATTTTCATCCCAAGAGCACCCGATCCAAAAAAGTGGCTAAATATGGAATTAATACGGAATCGGTACAGGACAATAAAAGTGAAATGTTGAGCTAACCAGCTCACAAGTCCGCCTGTCAATTTGTATATCGTGGAAGTCAGGGTGTTATTTGTAGGAGACAGAACAATAGAGGCTCAATTTTCATCCTGCTAGGCCGAGAACCCGCGATCCAAAAAGTTTCTAAGTATGGAATGAGGGATCCGCATATGGTCTATAAAATCTCATGTCCATACTTTTTAAAGGTACATGTTTACTTTGTATTGCTCATTTGTCAAAAAACTTTTATATCGCCCGCCCAACCAGATTGTAAAAACTTTCTCGTCTAATTAAATTATGCAATATCAATATTTAACATTAATAATTTAGTATTGAAAATAATGTTTTTAGATATGTTAGATAGTTGATAGGGATTGCCATCCATAAACAATGGAAAACTTGAACCTGCCAGCCCTCAAGTCCATCTGTCAATATGTATATCGTGGAACTCCGAGTTCTATTTGGAGGACACGAAATAATGAAAGTCCAATGTTCAGCCAGCCAGCCCGCAAGTCCACTTGTCAATTTGTATATCACGGAATTGTGGGTGCTATTTGTAGTTCACGGAACAATAGAGGCCCAATTTTCATCCCGAGAGCCCCCGATCAAAAAAAGTGGCTAAATATGGAATTAATACGGAATCACTACAGGACAATAAAAGTGCAATGTTGAGCCAACCAGCCCGCAAAGTTGCCTGTCAATTTGTATATCGCGGAAATATGGGTGTTATTTGTAGGACATAGAACAATAGAGGCTCAATTTTCAGCCCACCAGACCGAGAACCCGCGATCCAAAAAGTTCCTGAATGAGGGATTTGCATATGCTCTATAAAATCCGGTGTCCATACTTTATAAAAGTACATGTTTACTATGTATTGCTCATTTTCCGAAAAAAATTTATATCGCTCGCCCGACCAAATTGTACAAAACTTTCTCGTCTAATTAAATTATACAATATCAATATTTAATATTAATAATTTAGTATTGAAAATAATGTTTTTAGATATGTTAAATAGTTGATAGGGATTGAAATTAGTAATCAATGGAAAACTTGAACCCACTAGCCCTCGAGTCCATCTGTCAATATGTATATCACAGAACTACAAGTGTTATTTGGAGGACACAAAACAATGAAAGTGCAATGTTGAGCCAACCAGCCCGCGGGTCCGCTTGTGAATTTGTATATTGCAGAATTGTGGGTGCTATTTGTAGAGTGCGGAACAATAGAGGCCCAATTTTCAGCCCGAGAGCCCCCAATCCAAAAAAGTGGCTAAATATGGAATGGTGGATCCATACATGCTCTATAAAAATCTCATTTCCATAGTTTATAAGAGTACATACTTAGTATGTATTACTTGTTTTTCGAAAAACTTGAAGGTGTGGAAGTTCGCAGATTCACAACTTCAGATTTCATTTAGAACCTGGCAGCCTGAGAACCCGTTGTCCAAATAGTGGCTAAGTATGGATTGAGGGATCCGTACATGCTCTACGAAATCTCATGTCCATAGTTTTTAGAAGTACATATTTACTATGTACTACTCGTTTCCTTTGAATCCTGTTTAGAATACACAGAACAATAGCACTGCAATGTTGAGCAACCCAGTTCGCAGCTTCATCTCTCAATTTGTATATCGTGGGACTCTGGGTGCTATTTGTAGGATACGTAGCAATAGAGGCCCAGCATTGAGCCCGCCAAACCAAGAACCCGCAATCAAAAAAGTGGTCAAGTATGAAATACAAGATCCATACAAACTCTATAAGAACCTCGTGTCCATACCTTATAAGAGTTCATACTTAGTATGTGTTAGTCATTTTTCGAAAAAATTCTACCTACGGAAGTTGGTGGATTCACGGCTTGAGGTTTCAATTAATTTTAGATCACCAACCCGATCGACCGTTTCTTTGTTTGATATTGTAAGAAATGAATGTAAATTGGCCCAAGCCCAATTGTGCTATTACATCAACATGAGGCCCTTAAAATTGAAATAGTCCGCAAATCCGCTTATCAATTTGTATATCGCAGAACTGTGGATGTTATTTGCAGGGAACGGAACAAGAAAGCCCCAATTTTGAGCCCGCCAGCCCGTGAGTCCATTGGTAATGTTAGATAGTTCATAGGGATCACCATTCGTAAACACTCGCAAGGTTGGGCTCGCCAGCCCTGGATTCCATCTGTGGATTTGTATATGGTGGAACTCCGAGTGTTGTTTGAACGACATGGAACAATAGAAATGAAATGTTGAGTGACCCAGCCCTCAAGACCGCAGAACTCTTGGTTGTTATTTGTAGCTAATGGAACAATAGAGGCCTAGTTTTGAGCCCGCCAGCCCGAGTACTCACGATCCAAAAATTGGCTTAAGTATGGAATGAAGGAACAGTACATGATCTATAAAATCTCATGTTTGTACTTTATAAAAATAGATTTTATGTATTGCTCATTCTTTTCGGAAAATTTGTTGGTAAGGAAGTTGGCAGATTCATGTATTCAGATTTCCCTTACTTTTATATCACCAGCCCGACCGACCGACCGCTTCCCTGTTTCATATTGGACAGACCTCCTTGTCTAATTAAATTGTAAAATATCAATATTTAATATTAATAATTTGGTATTCAAAATAATGTCTTTAGATAATGTCCAATAGTTAATAGGGATTAGCATCCGTAGACAATCGCATGCTCGAGGCCGCCAGCCCTGGAGTCTGTCTGACAATTTGTATATCACGGAACTCCGAGTACTGTTTGTATGAAAAGAAACAAAAGGAGTGCAATTTTGAACGAGCAACCCACAGGTCCACTGGCCAATTTGTATATCGCAGAATTTTGAATGCTATTTGTAGGTCAGGGAACAATGGATGCCCAATTTAGAGCCCGCATGTCCGAGAACCCGTGATTTAAAAAGTGGCTAAGTACATATTTAGTTTGTATTACTCATTTTTCCAAAATTTTATAGTTTCTCTTTAGTCTATGCTTTTCTTTTTTGAAACACGTGTTCTTGCATAGGTGGCTTTAACATTGCATTTCCATTGTTCCACCGCCTGCGACTAGCACCCTGACGTCCATGATTTACAAATTTGCAAACAAACCCCCCTTCATATCGTATACTTTCGCTTTGTGTTTTCTTGGTCCTTTTTCCCCGTGTCTCATGCTTTTATATAAAGAACCCCAGGTTCAGCAATATACAAATTTCCCTCTCGCCACTGCACTTTCGTTGTTCCCATGCTCACAAATAGAAGCCGAAATTCCATGACATACAAATTGACGATCGATATCTGTCACTAAGATGCAATATGACCATCGGCCCTTCATGTCTCTTGGCTATATCTTCTGTCATTTTTCTTTTGTAACCCACCCGACCACTTTCCATACTTAGGTATTTCTTGGAATCGGTTTCCCAGGTTAGTCGGTGCTTCGCTGCAATTCGCTATCACCACTGCCTTCATACTTGTTTCCAGATATGAAATAACTAATATTTAATGCTAGTAGTTCATCCTGCATGAACCATTAAGATTGTTATTAATGTTCGGAAGTCCGGAGAAGATTTGTCATTACTACAAATTAAACTAATATTTACGCACAAGTATGTTATCCTTTCGAAGTATTCATTTCAAACATGATACAATCTATTTTTTGTGTGCCGGCAGGTTGGCGCTTTTAAGAAATTTCTAATTCTTAATATCCCTTCATCGTCAGCACGACCTTCACACTTTTTTCTAATTTTGCAATTAGTGAGCTGTGATGGTGTCAGCTTATTCCTCACTAACCCTAGAGATTGTCATTGATCAGCGAAAGGCTCAAGAATATATTCCATTGATGCGCATTAAACCATAATTTGCGGAGGGTTATATTATCCCTCCCCGATTTTCATTTCAAACATTGTCTCGAGAAAATGAAAATTCTTAATAACTTGTGGAAGCAGTTCTATCCAGCCATAGTAAACACATTGGGGCATAATGGCTATAGGTTCCATTATTCCAGGGCATATTCTTACTAATCATCTCCCTCCGTGCAGGAGAAAAAAAGAAGATGGTCCCTTGCTAAACCAAGAGATATATTTCAAGCAAAATAATTCCAAGGCAACCTTGCCTGCTCAAAGAAACTGCCCAGTTGCATTCATGGTTGATGCACAAGTTGATGTCATGAATTCCGAGACAGAAGAAGATGATCTGATGGTTGATGATACGGTAATGGATGATGGCAATGCAGAGAATCTTCCCACTCCTGTGCCCAAATTGAAATCAACCATAATGGACAGAACTTCCCAGCTCGGTGATGGTGGTCCTGACAACACCAAAAGGAGTTTCAAAAAAGAAACCGACAATAAACGCAATAGCCACTTTACAGCGCGAAAGTAGGAATTCCAGAATTCCAAATTAGTTCGTTCTGGGCAGAAGACTTTCAATATAAAGAAATGATATGTTGATGCTCCGATAGATATATTTCAAGCCAAAATATTATTGATTAACATCTTCGGGAATTAGTTCCAAAACTTTGACTGCTGCAAGGCATTTTTCTACTAGTCATCTCCTTCCACCCAGAATGGAATAATTTGGGCCTCTGGAATTGCATGCGCAACCTGTACTCCTGAATTGTTTTGGACTATGCAGAGGCGGTTTCAACTAAGGGCTATTCCATTTTCCCTGCAACGTTTTTCCTCTTCTTCCTCACTGGAAGTTTCTGAAAACTATCAATTTCAGCACAAGATGATTCATCGAGGAGAAAACTGCGAGGATCTTGCATACTATGGATCCTGTGCCTATGTTTGTCATAGATACGTTCAATGTTTTGGCCTGAATAACTGGGTCCAATTTCTAAGGATAGATGTACAATACTGGGTGTTTTTCTTATTTTTTTACATGGATTTGCTATTAAAAAAATTCCTTCGACTCTTCCTTGCTGCTTCGTTTCTAGATTTAAGGCATGTTCTCATTGGCATGGTTCGGTGCTCTCGTACTTCTTCAATATTTTGTTTAATTAGGTTATTTTTCTAATATGAAACATCTAACAATTATATGGCAATGTACTATGTCAATCCACCAACCTTTTATGCAAACAAAAAATGGATTACAGAATTTCAAACCAACGTTCAATTCTATTCGTAATGCAGATAGAACATAGAAATACCAGTGTACAATGTTGCAGCAAAATTGTTATTAAGTTTTAATGCTAACAACCAATAATTCAAGAAGTTTAATACTTGAGTTAATATGTTGCAGTCATGGAACAATGTATCAAGAACACAGTTACACCCACACGTTCCAATAAAATCTAATCTTCAACAAAGCGTTTGCTAGAGACTAGTATAAAATGAAGTTTAGTAGTTAAGTTAATATGTTGCAGTCATGGAAGAATGTATCAAGAACATACTTACACGCACACGTTGCAATAAAATCTAATCTTCAACAATGAATTTGCTGGCAATTAGTAGAAAATGATGGTTTTACAACAATGAGGCTTCTTTGAAACCAATTAATGCTTACGAAAACTGCCTTCCGCCTTTCTATTTTCCCAATCTTTTATTCCCTGTAGTTTCTCTTCCTGGTTACTTAATCATTTTTTTCCCAAAAATTCCTTGATGCACAACTTGTCGGATTCACATGTTTCCAACGACCATTTCCCCTTTCTTTAAATTGACCCTACCACATTTGCGGCATAGAATCTATATTAAAGGGAAAATCATTTCCTCTATAGTTTTGTATCCTACAAACAGCACCCACAGTTCCACACTATACAAATCGCCAGTTGGCTCGCTAATATAATGCCTCGAAGTTTCGCAATATACAAATTGATAGACAAAGCATAAAAGAAAGAACCAAGAAAACTCGTGGATCGTATTCCTGGTTCACAATTTCACTCATTCTCTTTTATCATGACATCGATCAAACGCTTCCCCATTCCATACCCAGAAACTTCTCCGACCACGAATTCCCAATAGGCGAGCTCTAGATTGGACTTATGTTGTTCCATGGCTTGCGAATAGTACGGTCACTTCCGCGATATACATATTTGCAACTAGCCTTAGATCATACCCTCTTCCATATTATGGTCCACCTATCATGCCCTCTTCCGTGGTATACATTTTGCACTGAAAACTTCCGAGAAATACAATTTAACCGTCGGGCCCTCACATATTTTGCAGAACTATTGTCACCCCCTTTTGAAGCCCATCTATCCACTTTCCATACTTTTCCATTTATTCAAATTTATTTGGTCGATCGTCGGTTTGTCGGGTTGAAGAAATATTCAGTTCCTAGTCATCGTTTCCTGTGCCCACACCCCTTTGCAATTAGCAGTTGCCAATTATATATAAGATCTTATTTCTAGGCATGCAATTAGAAATTTCCCTATTCCATAGTTAGCCAATTTGTTGAAATTCCGCAAATATACAAACTGATCGTTGAACTACCCCATCATAATCTCTTCTATTTTACACATTTTTCACTCAAAAATTCTGACACATGAAATTTGACCGTGCATCACTCGATTGTCCTGACTATCCTTGTAACCCTTTTTTGAATCCCATCCGACTGCTTTTTAGAGCTTTCCATTATTTCCTTTCTCTCCACCATCTCCGACACCTTTGCACTTGTCTATAATAAAAGAAAAAAAAAGTTATATATATATCTTGTTTCTAAATATGGAATTACTGGCATTTAATTCCAACAGGTCATCATGTAGGAACTGTATAAATTGTCATTGATGGGCGAAAGGCTCGAGGAGATCTCGTATTGATGCGCATTAAACAAAAATTTGCGGGGGAATTATATTATCCCTTCCGAGTGTTGATTTAAAAATCATGAACTCTTGTTCGCACGTCGTGGCCTTTGCACATTCAAGAAACCTCCAATCCTTAATTGCTCTTCGTCGTACCTGCCACCTTCGCATTTCTAAATATGCAATAAATAAGCTTTACTGCTAATATTTCATCATGCACCACCCATACAGATTGTCATTAATCAACGAAAGGCTTGAGGAGTTTTCCCATTCATAAGCATTTAAACAAGATTTAGCGGAGAGTTACATTATTGACTCTAAATGTTCATTTAAACCATCATCTGCAACAAACCAATGTTCTCATAAACATATGGCATCATCTCAATAGCAGTTCTTTGGAGATACAGTTGACATCTTCATGTGCGAGGACCAGAAATTCCAGTGGTCTAGGGCATATTCTTATTACTCAAGCTCTGCCGCAGAGAACCAAGTAATTTGGACCTCCGAGATTTCTCATGCAGGTTGTGTCCCTGAATTGTTTGATTGTAAGGACTTGGTATCTTGGTGCACCGATAAATTTATTTATGAGAAAAGAATTATTCCACTGCAGGATCGCTCTTCTGTTTCTTTGACACCTTAGGTCTTCCGCCAGATGCTAAAATTGTCGGAGCCAACATTGACGTTCAAAGGAGAAGATTGAAAATAGTTCCTAGCACAGCATAATAACGGGTTGGACCTCTTGCCCCATTTTTTGGAAAACATTCTTCTAGTTCCTAAAGATATTACAAGAATCCAGGTTAGTTCATTTAGAAATTCATTCCATGAAATTTCTGGTTGTTTACAAGAATAACGGGACAGGAGTCCACAACAACTGTTTCCCAGATGGCTCTTTATATTTTGTATTTTACAGTCAATGAACAAGCCATTTTTTATTGGGGCGGGTTAATTTCCCATGAAATCTGTTCCCAATTGTCAAGCTACAAAAGGGAAAATAAATTGTATATGTCGTCCTATTTAGTTTTTGCAATAGCGCATTCCTGCCGGTTTCCACAACTATCTCTGTCCAAGAATGTCAACTGTGAATTCCACCCAGTAACGTTCTAGTACCAGGCCTTGTGGAAGCACAAGGCTTCCCACTGTTTTTATGAGGTTTTTAATGGCTGTGTGTTTGTTTTCAAAGTTTTGTTGTTAGGAGAAGATTCTCCCTGCATATCTGAACAAGCAACTAGTTTTTTGGACAAGAAGGGGACACTCGAACATTTGGATAATTACACTGTCATAAGAATTTTTGTCTCCATGGAACAAACTGCTCTCCTTCCATGTCACATTACGGACAAAATGTTTGTTGGATAAGTAACACGTCATACAAGGATGATTTTAGGGGATAAATTTCGCTCATGGGCTAATTTTCCATGGTTTTTCCCAAAACAAGATTCGTCATTCTAAAAATGATTTGCCCAAATTCTATAGGAAAAAATTATTTTACCTTTAAAATCGCCAAAATTTTATACAAACTATATAAAATCCTTATAAATTTGAATATTTTTACAAAAATATCGCCAAACATTTATAGTTGGCATATGAAGGATTAGTTAGATTTGCCAAGGTTTCTATATTTTAAAATAAATTTTCATCCTTAAAATCATCCCTGCACGTCAATACATCTATTGGTTCCATCTATTTCAAAGGAATAAAAAAAAATAGTTCATTCCTCTGCCTTGGAAAGTAGGGGATTTTGTGTTGAAAAACGTCAACAAAATTGACGATTTCACAACACATTCTACCATCTCCAACTTGAGATATGCTGAAATCATAAGAGGATTCGACCCCTATAATATTTTTCAACAACATTTACAAACACTTGGCCTCAGCGATTCATTTTTAAAAAAACACTTGTCCAAAAACAAAGACAGTGTCGACAACGGTCCTTCCGCTGATGCCGACAACGTAGACATGGTGAAAGGATGCACTAAATTGTACACACAACAGGGGAAAGGCCCCAGGGACAAGAGTGTTCAATCTGCAAATACCACTCCAAAACGTATGATATCCCAGTTCTTCAAACGGAGGAGGAGATAACGACCCTCCACACTGTAAAATTGATAGTTCTCACAAGCTTCCAGTAGAGAAGAAGAGAAAAACAATGTGGCGAAGGCAAAAGAGTTGGAAATTCAGAGTGAGAACATGGAAATTGACACTGATCTGAATAGCATGATGCACTTCCTTGATCAGCCCAGAGATGCCATCCACCATAGCCATCCAATGGACATATCTGTTACTGAAAATTTTGACGAAGATGAATCCTTCGTGTTCCAGAGCGTTGTTTTTGATAGCTAGTCCAAAAAATTGATAATTGAGAAAAAATATATTAAAAATGATAAAGGAAAATCTCATTCAGAGGTTGACCTTGCCAACATGTGGTTGTCCCAAATCTGTCAACTTCACACCACAAGCAGAGAAGCACTTCATGATTCCATTGGAGGAATCGAGACCGAGAATTCCATACTGAAGGACCGGGTCAAGGAATTGGAAGACGCTTTCATTCCTATACCATTTCTTGTCAATCCTTTGGCAATAGCCACGTCTGGCACCCCTGCAGCCAACGTAAAAGCATCATCCACCCTGCTCGCATCCTGTAAAGGATATGTGGAGAATAATATCAAAAAAAGAATGGAATTGGTTATCGAGGCATGGAAAAGATCACAAACCATCAGTTCCCTTGGAAACAAGGCACATAGTTTTCTTGAGCATTTGTAGGTCGAGTTAAAAGAGGAAGAAAATTTCTTTTTAAAAACGGTCATTCCTTTTGGCAAGATTGTCAACAATATGACAAAAACAAAAAGAAGAGAAGAATATCTTCCATCCAAAAACCAGATCGATCAATTGAATGCATGTTGGAAAGAAAAAGTGAAGAACCTACATCTCATTGTTCATTTATGTGAACAAGCCATATCGAACAAAGATAAATTATTCACAAGGCTGTCAAATATAGACTTAGCCAGGAAAACTAACGACTTCCAAGACCACAACTTAATCCCAAACTCCTTTCCCTTAACCAAGCAAGAGTTCGATAAAAGGTTGTTATGTTTAAGGCCTTGTCTCTGGAAAAATTTTACAGCATCCTTCAATTTGATCAAGCTCATGTCCATGACTGGCTAGCCAAATATGCAGTACAGAACGAGGAAATTCACCAGGCTCTCTCTAATCTTTCTATCGACCTCTGGGAATTAGAAAGCCATATTTTCTACTTAAAAATCCAGAATGAGATCAACATCACCCCAATGAGAAGCTACATTGAAGAATGTCTCAAAAGGAAATTGAAACAGGCCGTCGACGAAAGGTAACAGGCAGTTGCCATCATTCCAGCAGTCGTTGAGGACATCCTTGAAACTGCAGTCATCGGCGACATCAATGAAATGGAAGCCGCAAGAAAAATAGCCAAAGGGCTCATATGTACCCTCACTGTAAAAATACTAATCGCATCCTTCTTTGTTTATCAACCCAGTTATTCTAGTTTCTTAAATAGAGATGTACAGGCAAACACTTATACCTTTCCATTTATTTATTTTGCAGGTATTGCACTCTATCTTATTTCCACAATCCTGTTTCTTGTACATATTTCTCTAATGGTCCGTAGGAGCCCCAATCTCAGTCTACATGAAAAACACATTGAAATTACAATTTATATGTAACAGACTTTAATTTTTTTGTATATTTCAAAATTTCCAGTAGTATGTAGCAAACTTTTATTTTTTTGACATATTTCAAATAAAAATGTTTTCTTATCTCCTTTTAAATTTATGTTTTCATACATTCTTATATTTCACCAGTCTGTATGACAAATACATTTGTCATACTTTTTTATATGTTACAGACTTTTATTTTTTTATATATTTCAAAATAAATGGTGCTCTACAATGCAAGCATCCATTACAAATGCATTTAAATTTTTATATTTCTTATCTCCTTTTAATTTTATGTCTTCATATATTTTTATCTTTCACAAGTCCATATGGAAAATGCATTTAAATTTCAAAATTTATTCTTCCACTTTCAATAAATTTGTAGTTTGTTATATACTTTCAAAAAATATATGTTTGCTATATACTTTCAAAAAATAGATGGTGCTCTGTCTGCCAAGTATCATTTTCTTTTTCCCCATGTTCTGTGATATACATGTTGCACATAAAATTTCCGTCATATACATTTTGCACCAAACACTTCGTTTCATTTACAGTTTGACCCCATTTTTCACAATTTGCTTTCTAACCTCGTTGGCAGGGACTACGCTGCCACACAGCCTTGTTTAAGAATCAAATCTATCTTCTTACAAAATTACTAAGTATATGTCTCATATAATATTAATTCTCAACAACTATTGATAACTATAAAATTAAAATAAATTTAAACTCATAATATCATATATGATATTATGAATATAATACCTTAATATTAAATTTACTCACAATATAATGCCTTAATGGTAAATCAACATAACTTTTTTCAATCATGATATATTAAAAATATAATACCATAATTATAAATTTACTTACAATATAATGCCTTAATGGTAAATCACCATAACTTTTGTCAAATCCATGGTAAGTAATTCACTTTAATTATGTCAATCGCATAGTTTATATGTACCTATGTTCAATGTACCTGATCAAAATATCTTGGTGCTACTGGTTCAATGTAACAAGTCGTGGGGTTTGCACCTCTACCTCTAAACAATAAGAAAGGTATCTATGTTTTCACTACTTGTTCTGTTTTCCATAATTAGATAGGGGTTTTTCAACATAAACCTCTTACACTACCTCGAAAAAATAAGAAAGGTATCCATGTTTTCACCATTTGTTCCCTTCTTACCAATATGACATATTTGGTAAATACCTTGAGTAGTTTTAAGGTGTAGGATATTTAGCTATTGTTGGAGGGTTTATGATATTTAGTGTAATTATTGTTTAAAAGTGGAGGCGTAATCATTGTTTAAAGTTGGCGATATTTAGTATATATCATAATGGTAATTACCATTATTGTTTAAAAGTGAAGGATATTTAGTGTAATCCTTGTAAAAAGGTTGGGGATATTTAGTATATATCATAATGGTATTCATTTTGAGTCATGTTGTTTGAGGGTGGGTAACATTTAACCATTTTTTAGGGTTTAAGATATTCAATGTATTTATTGTTGGAAGGTGGAGGATATTTAGCCATTGTTTTAGGGTTTGGGAATTTTTTATAGATTTGGATGATATAAGATTTGTAAGTAGTTGATGTAAACATTTTATATCAAAAATAAAATGTGAATGTTTAATAAAAATCAAAATATCTATGGGTGGATTGAAATAGTTGTACATTTTACCCATTAGAAAAACTAAAATTAAAAATAAAATAACATCATTGCTCTAAGCCGATTTATCTATTTTAATACCATGTCATCGTTGTTCAAAGTTGATTTATGTGTTTTAATACTATGTATCAATCTACAATGGGTTGTCCAACCTCTACTTTTGGAAGCATACTTAGTTACTAAGTGCAAAGTATAATTCTTTTCACCATATACTTGTGCACAAGTTCATATTTTGTTGCGTCGAGAGGTTCTTTCTATAGTGCAGTATGAGGGAGATGTGTAATGTATGCCCCACATATGCACCCCCTTGGGGTCATATCATATATGCTTAACCCCATATATGGCCCCCTTAGGTTCATATCATAATACACTCTTTCAAAAATCTTTCTCATCAAAGATTTGCAATAAAGAGTGTTACATGTGATGAAACCAAGTAATAGGATTTCTTTATGTTACAACTTTCTTGTTTCCACTTATGATGATTAATTTGTCCAAACTAAAAAATTGTTTGTCTTAATCCTTGAGAGCTAATTGTTGCATAATTTTCTTTCATTTGATTCCATGTGTTGTTGTTGTGATTTCTCCAGTTTGTTGTAGTTATTGGTCTCTCATAATATCTCGGCGAATAATGGTTTTGTGAGATCTCGCTCCATGAATATTGTTGATTATTACATCTTCTTCCTTGATATTTTTTATATTGATCTTCTTGTCTTCCTTGAAATCCTTATTTGTAATGAAGGTGTTGATATGGTTTCACATTTCACACTTTTTTTCACTTTGCACACTAGGGTATTTTTTAAGGACTCAAATATTATACCTATGTATAGTATTCGAGGTGATTATTTTGATTTGAAAAATCATATATATAGATATGTATGAAAATATTCAATAAAAATTAAATAATTTACTATTAAAACTTATTAATTTTTGGCAAATATTATCAATTTAATCATACTTTTGTAAAAAATAGATGAAATTTTAACCAAATCTATGATTCTTTTTCTTCAGAAAATGACCAAAAAATAGCCAATTGATGAGATTTCGCCCCCTAAAGAATATTTTGTTGTGCACCTATTTCACTTGTCTTCTTTTCAAAGACAATGGCATCTTATAACCTCTTTGATTGGTCTTTGATTACTCTAGCATTTGAGATAATACCATCACATTTGACATGAAGAACTTCAAGATGGAGTTCAACTCCTTCAAGTATCTTCTAGTGCCTTATTAAATGTTCTCTTATTTCTTCTTTTGAAATCACAATGTAACCCCATCTATAAAATTTTGACGTCCTTATACAATTCTAGATTGCATTTTTTTTACTTGATTAGTATTTAAGGATTCCTCAACCTTCTTGCAAATTTCCTCTTTTCAAGTTTTTTGATAGTGTCCTTTTCAATTTTTGTGGTAATATCTTCATCCTAATTATTTGATTCAAACCCCTGTAATTTCCTTTTCACCTTCTTAACATCATTAAAAAGTTGTTTATTGTGCTTATATAACCTTTTTATTTCTTCATCTTTCTCTTTCAATTCTACCCTTTCATCGTTTTCCCACTTTCTTTTGTCACTATTATCTTGCTTTAATTTCTTAACCTCCTTAATGAGTGATTCATTAAGGGATTGCTTCTTGGAAAACTCGATGTTTTTATTCATGATATATTTCATGATGGGAAAATTTTTCTTTTGATTCCTTTAATTCCACTTGAATTTTATGCATCTCCTCCATTTTGGTATCCTTGACCCATTTATTCGAGAATATTTTTTCAAAATTTTCCCATATGGAGTGGAGTCTAGTATATTTATCAAGGCTCATCTACCACTCCCAAGATTCACCATGAAAATTACATCTTGCCTCCAAATGAAGATGGAATACCCCTCAATATTCATGGAATGGGGCATCACAAAACCATTATTCAATAGGATATTATCAAAGACCAACAACTACAACAAATTGGAGAAGTCACAACAACAATACATGGAATCAAAGGAAATAAAATTATGCAACAACAAGATTTCAAGGATTAAGAAAAAAAATAATTGAGTTTGGATGGATTGATCACCATTGGTGACAACAAGGAAGAAATAATATAAGGAAATCATATTACTTGGTTTCATCACATGTAACACACTTAATTGCAATGCTTTGAGGACAAAGTTTTTTGAAGGAGGGTACTATGATACGACCCCATGGGGGGCATATATATTATGAAATGCATATGTAATGGAGTAAATGTATATGTAATAGTGGTTGGCCTAATAAAGGGGCACATGTGCAATTGCGAATAGGTATATATATAGATTATATATTCATTGTTGTGGGAGGATGGGATTTGGATGAATGAATGTGTTGGAGTATTTCGAGAAGGTTTCCATATTATTTAAGGACTTATTGTATAACTCATCTATATTATATATCTTGGCATTGTACTCCA
>JZKD02S0520759.1:506292-531942 GCA_000966675.3 Picea glauca | reverse complement strand
TCATATGCTCCTTCAATTCAGCATGGCTCGTGCCAGGGGGTAGCTGAGCCTCCTTTAATGTTCGAATTGGCGTGTTCAGGCTCTCTTGATGATTTGAAGACTCGGTGTGACCCTTTTGCAGAGAATCGGTACAATGGGCCTCCCCTGGGTACACTCTGGCCGGAACCTCCATACTCTGCAATAAATGAGCGACGTGAAGCTTCACCTACCTTCCTTATCATTTTTTGCTGAGCCGAAACGACTCCTTGAATTCCCTTGGGAAACTCTACTGCAACAACCCGATCCACAGGTCCTTTCCAATCTCGTCACGGCCTTTAGCACCTGACCGTGGTCATCCCTGACTCTGTATGGGGGATCGAGATTTCACGATTCCTGCTGTTAAGAGTTCTTGACTCCTGAATTCCCGATCACCGATCCTCCGATGAGCGCGTGCATGGGCTAGCCCTCCTTGCTATATTATCATCCATGTGACCACCTCTTATGTGACCCGAGCCGAACCTCTATTGGGGCTTCGACGGTTTTGATGCGTCGATGCATAAGTGCCCGGGAGTCGCGATTCTCTGATTGCTGATGGCTCCTTGCGTGCTATCCCGTTGACTATGCCCCGGTCCAAATGACCGTTACCACATGCCCGCGGCCGTATAACCTTCCATCGAAGTTTCGGGGTTTGCGAGGTCAATGTTCACACGTCCTCCGGATTCGCGATTCCCCGATCGCCGATGGCTTATGGCCATGACATGTCAATGACGCCTTCTCCGACTCGAAATCTTGCCACCTGTCCTCCACTATGATTCGTAGCAATGTCGGGAAATCAGGTATTGGGGTATCGCGATTCCTACTATCAGGTGCATGGGACTTTCATATCCCCGATCCCCGACTCTGCAGGATCTCTCGCCACGTGCCACGACTGACGGATGGCTCTGATTCAGTCGGGAAATCGCGCATCGCGATTTATCCATGTAAGAGATCTCTGACTTTAGAAACTCTGATCCTCCTATGGACTGAAATCCCGACTTTCCTTTTGATGTCTGACACGCGTCCTGCCAAAATTAACGACTAGGATCCCATCGGTCTTTCGAGACTTGAAAAGTCTCGGCCATCTCTCCCTTTAAAATCCCGATACCAGAATTGTTACTAACAGATTTCAAGGAAGACAAGAAGATCAATATCAAAATTATCAAGGAAGAAGATGTAATAATCAACAATATTCATGGAGCGAGATCTCACAAAACCATTATTCGACGAGATATTATGAGAGACCAATAACTACAACAAACTAGAGAAATCACAACAACAACACATGGAATCAAATGAAAGAAACTTATGCAACAATTAGCTCTCAAGGATTAAGACAAAAAAGAATTGAGTTTGGACGAATTAATCATCATAAGTGGAAACAAGAAAGTTGTAACATAAAGAAATCCTATTACTTGGTTTCATCACATGTAACACTCTTTATTGCAAATCTTTGATGAGAAAGCTTTTTGAAAGAGTGTATTATGATATGACCCTAAGGGGGCCATATATGGGGTTAAGCATATATGATATGACCCCAAGGGGGGGCATATGTGGGGCATACATTACACATCTCCCTCATACTGCACTATAGAAAGAACCTCTCGACGCAACAGACTATGAACTTGTGCACAAGTATATGGTGGAAAGAATTATACTTTGCACTTAGTAACTAAGTATGCTTCCAAAAGTAGAGGTTGGACAACCCATTGTAGATTGATACATAGTATTAAAACTCATAAATCAACTTTGAACAACGATGACATGGTATTAAAATAGATAAATCGGCTTGGAACAATGATGCTATTTTATTTTTAATTTTAGTTTTTCTAATGGGTAAAATGTACAACTATTTCAATCCACCCATACATATTTTGATTTTTATTAAACATTCACATTTTATTTTTGATATAAAATGTTTACATCAACTACTTACAGATCTTATATCATCCAATTCTATAAAAAATTCCCAAACCCTAAAACAATGGCTAAATATCCTCCACCTTTCAACAATAAATACATTGAATATCTTAAACCCTAAAAAATGGTTAAATGTTACCCACCCTCAAACAGCATGACTCAAAATGAATACCATTATGATATATAATAAATATCCCCAACCTTTAAACAAGGATTACACTAAATATCCTCCACTTTTAAACAATAATGTTAATTACCATTATGATATATACTAAATATCCCCAACTTTAAACAATGATTACGCCTCCACTTTTAAACAATAATTACACTAAATATCATAAACCCTCCAACAATAGCTAAATATCCTACACCTTAAAACTACTCAAGGTATTTACCAAATATGTCATATTGGTAAGAAGGGAACAAATGGTGAAAACATGGATACCTTTCTTATTTTTTCGAGGTAGTGTAAGAGGTTTATGTTGAAAAACCCCTATCTAATTATGGAAAACAGAACAAGTAGTGAAAACATAGATACCTTTCTTATTGTTTAGAGGTAGAGGTGCAAACCCCACGACTTGTTACATTGAACCAGTAGCACCAAGATATTTTGATCAGGTACATTGAACATAGGTACATATAAACTATGCGATTGACATAATTAAAGTGAATTACTTACCATGGATTTGACAAAAGTTATGGTGATTTACCATTAAGGCATTATATTGTAAGTAAATTTATAATTATGGTATTATATTTTTAATATATCATGATTGAAAAAAGTTATGTTGATTTACCATTAAGGCATTATATTGTGAGTAAATTTAATATTAAGGTATTATATTCATAATATCATATATGATATTATGAGTTTAAATTTATTTTAATTTTATAGTTATCAATAGTTGTTGAGAATTAATATTATATGAGACATATACTTAGTAATTTTGTAAGCAGATAGATTTGATTCTTAAACAAGGCTGTGTGGTAGCGTAGTCCCTGCCAACGAGGTTAGAAAGCAAATTGTGGAAAATGGGGTCGAACTGTAAATGAAACGAAGTGTTTGGTGCAAAATGTATATGAAGGAAATTTTATGTGCAACATGTATATCACAAAACATGGGGCAAAAGAAAATGATACTTGGCAGACAGAGCACCATCTATGTTTTGAAAGTATATAACAAACATATATTTTTTGAAAGTATATAACAAACTACAAATTTGTTGAAAGTGGAAGAATAAATTTTGAAATTTAAATGCATTTTCCATATGGACTGGTGAAAGATAAAAATATATGAAGACATAAAATTAAAAGGAGATAAGAAATATAAAAATTTAAATGCACTTGTAAATGATACTTGCATTGTAGAGCACCATTTATTTTGAAATATATAAAAAAAGAAAAGTCTGTAACATATAAAAAAGTATGACAAATGTATTTGTCATACAGACCGGTGAAAGATAAGAATGTATGAAAACACAAATTTAAAAGGATATAAGAAAACATTTTTATTTGAAATATGTCAAAAAATAAAAGTTTGCTACATACTACTGGAAATTTTGAAATATACAAAAAAATTAAAGTATGTTACATATAAATTGTAATTTCAATGTGTTTGTCATGTAGACTGAGATTGGGGCTCTTGTAGACCATTAGAGAAATATGTACAAGAAACATGATGTGGAAATAAGATAAAGTGCAATACCTACAAAAAAAATAAATGGAAAGGTATAAGTGTTTGCCTGTACATCTCTATTTAAGAAACTAGAATAACTGGGTTGATAAACAAAGCAGGATGCGATTAGTATTTTTATAGTGAGGGTACATCTGAGCCCTTTGGCTATTTGCTTTCGGCTTCCATTTTATTGATGTCGCCGATGACTGCGGTTTCAAGGATGTCCTCGACGACTGCTGGAATGATGGCAACTGCCTGTTACCTTTCGTCGACGGCCTGTTTCAATTTCCTTTTGAGCCATTCTTCAATGTAGCTTCTCATTGGGGTGATGTTGATCTCATTCTGGATTTTTACGTTGAAAATATGGCTTTCTAATTCCCGGAGGTCGATAGAAAGATTAGAGAGATCCTGGTGAATTTCCTCGTTCTGTACTGCATATTTGGCTAGCTTGTCATGGACGTGAGCTTGATCAAATTGAAGGATGCTGTAAATTTTTTCCAGAGACAAGGCCTTAAACATAACAACCTTTTTATCGAACTCTTGCCTGGTTAAGGGCAAGGAGTTTGGGATTAAGTTGCGGTCTTGGAAGTCGTTAGTTTTCCCAGCTAAGTCTATATTTGACAGCCTTGTGAATAATTTATCTTTGTTCGATATGGCTTGTTCACATAAATGAACAATGAGATGTAGGTTCTTCACTTTTTCTTTCCAACATGCATTCGATTGACCGATCCGGTTTTTGGATGGAAGATATTCTTCTCTTCTTTTTGTTTCTGTCATATTGTTGACAATCTTGCCAAAAGGAATGACCATTTTTAAAAAGCATTTTTCTTCCTCTTTTAACTCGACCTGCAAATGCTCGAGCAAACTATGTGCCTTGTTTCCAAGGGAACTGATGGTTTGTGATCTTTTCCACGCCTTGGTAACCAATTCCATTCTTTTTTTGATATTATTCTCCACATATCCTTTACAGGATGCGAGCATGGTGGAGGATGCTTTTACGTTGGCTGTAGGGGTGCCAGGTGTGGCTATTGCCAAAGGATTGACAAGAAATGTCATAGGAATGAAAGTGTATTCCAATTCCTTGACCCGGTCCTTCAGTCTGGAATTCTCGGTCTCGATTCCTCCAATGGAATCATGAAGTGCTTCTCCGCTCGTGGTGTGAAGTTGACAGATTTGGGACAACCGAATGTTGGCAAGGTCAACCTCTGAATGGGATTTTCCTTTATTATTTTTAATATATTTTTTCTCAATTATCAATTTTTTGGACTAGCTATAAAAAACAACGCTTTGGAACACGAAGGATTCATCTTCGTCAAAATTTTCGGTAATGGATATGTCCATTGGATGGCTATGGTGGATGGCGTCTCCGGGCTGATCAAGGAAGTGCATCATGCTATTCAGATCAGTGTCAAGTTCCATGTTCTCACTCTGAATTTCCAACTCTTCTACCTGTGCCACATTGTTTTTCTCTTCTTCTCTACTGGAAGCTTGTGAGAACTATCAATTTTACAGTGTGGAGGGTCATTATCTCCTCCTCCGTTTGAAGAACTGGGATGTCGTACTTTTGGAGTGGTATTTGCAGATTGAACACTCTTGTCACTTAGGCCTTTCCCCTGTTGCGTGTACAATTTAGTGCATCTTTTCACCATGTCTACGTTGCCGACATCAGAGGAAGGACCGTTGTCGGCACTGTCTCTATTTTTGGACAACTGCTTTTTTAAATACGAATCGCCGAGGCCAAGTGTTTGTAAATGTTGTTGAAAAATATTATATGGGTCGAATCCTCTTATGATTTCAACATATCTCAAGTTGGAGATGGTAGAATGTGTTGTGAAATCGTCAATTTTGTAGACGTTTTTCAACACGAACTCCCCTACTTTCCAAGGCAGAGGAATGAATTGTTTTTTTTCTTCCTTTGGAATAGATGGAACCAGTAGTTGTATTGACGTGCTACTTATGCAACAGACATTTTTTCCGTAATGTGACATGGAAGGAGAGCAGACTGTTCCATGGAGACAAAAATTCTTATGATAGTGTAATTATCCAAATGTTCGAGTGTCCCCTTCTTGTCCAAAAAACTAGTTGCTTGTTGAGATATGCAGGGAGAATCTTCTCCTAACAACAAAACTTTGAAAACAAACACAAAGCCATTAAAAACCTCATAAAAACAGTGGGAAGCCTTGTGCTTCCACAAGGCTTGGTACTAGAACTTTACTGGGTGGAATTCACAGTTGACATTCTTGGACAGAGATAGTTGTGGAAAACGACAAGAATGCGCTATTGCAAAAACTAAATAGGATGACATATACAATTTCTTTTCCCTTTTGTAGCTTGAAAATTGGGAACAAATTTCGTGGGAAATTAACCTGCCCCAATAAAAAATGGCTTGTTCATTGACTGTGAAATACAAAATATAAAGAGCCATCCGGGAAACAGTTGTTGTGGACTCCTGTCCCGTTATTCTTGTAAACAACCAAAAATTTCATGGAATGGATTTCTAAATGAACTAACCTGCATTCTTGTAATATCTTAAGGAACTAGAAGAATGTTTTACAAAAAATGGGGCAAGAGGTCCAACCCGTTATTATGCTGTGCTAGGAACTATTTTCAATCTTCTCCTTTGAACGTCAATGTTGGCTCCGACAATTTTAGCATCTGGCAGAAGACCTAAGTTGACAAAGAAACAGAAGAGCGATCCCGCAGTGGAATAATTCTTTTATTAGAAATAAATTTATCGACGCACCAAGATACCAAGTCCTTACAGTCAAACAATTCAGGGACACAAACTGCATGAGAAGTCTCGGAGGTCCAAATTACTTGGTTTTCTGCGACAGAGCTTGAGTAATAAGAATATTCCCTAGACCATTGGAAGTTCTGGTCCTCGCACCTGAAGATGTTGACTGTATCTCCAAAGAACTGCTATTGAGCTGATGCCATATGTTTATGAGAACATTGGTTTGTTGCAGATGATGGTTTAAATGAACAGTTAGAGTCGATAATGTAACTCTCCGCTAAATCTTGGTTAAATGATTATGAATGGGAAAGCTCCTCGAGCCTTTCGTTGATTAATGACAATCTATATGGGTGGTGCATGATGAACTATTATCAGTAAAGCTTATTTATTGCATATTTAGAAATGCGAAGGTGGAAGGTACGATGAAGAGAAATTAAGGATTGGAGGTTTCCTGAATGTGCGAAGGCCACGACGTGCGAAAAAGAGTTCATGATTTTTAAATCAACACTCGGAAGGGATAATATAATTCCCCCGCAAATTTTTGTTTAATGCGCATCAATACGAGATCTCCTCGATCCTTTCGCCCATCAATGACAATTTATACAGTTTGTGCATGATGACCTGTCAGAATTAAATGCCAGTAATTCCATATTTAGAAACAAGATATATATATATATAACTTTTTTTTCTTTTATTATAGACAAGTGGGAAGGTGTCGGAGATGGCAGAGAGCAAGGAAATAATGGAAAGCTTTGAAAAGTGGTCCGATGGGATTCAAAAAGGGCTTAAAGGGATAGTCAGGACAATCAAGTGTTGCACAGTCAAATTTCATGTGTTGGAATTTTTGAGTGAAAAATGTGTAAAATAGAAGAGATCATGATGGGGCAGTTCAACGACCGGTTTGTATATTTTCGGAATTTCAACAAAGTGGCTAACTATGGAATAGGGAAATTGCTAATTACATGCCTAGAAATAAGATCTTATATATAATTAGCAACTGCTAATTGCAAAGGGGTGTGGGCACAAGAAACAATGACTAGGAACTGAATATTTCTTCAACCCGCCAAACCGACGATTGGCCAAATAAATTTGAATAAAGGGAAAAGTATGGAAAGAGGATAGATGGGCTTCAAAAGGGGGTGACAATATTTCCGCAAAATATGTGAGGACCCGACGGTTAAATTGTATTTCTCAGAAGTTTTCAGTGCAAAATGTATACCACGGAAGAGGGCATGATAGGTGGACCGTAATATGGAAGAGGGTATGATCTAAGGCTAGTTGCAAATATGTATATCGCGGAAGTGACCGTACTATTCGCAAGCCATGGAACAACAAAAGTCCAATCTAGAGCTCGCCTACTGGGAATTCGTGGTCGGAGAAGTTTCTGGGTATGGAATGGGGAAGCATTTGATCGATGTCACGATGAAAGAGCACGAGTGCAAGTGTGAACCAGGAATACGATCCACGAGTTTACTTGGTTCTTTATTTTATGCTTTGTCTATCAATTTGTATATTGCAGAACTTCGAGGCATTCTATTAGCGAGCCAACCGACAAATCTGACTGTCGATTTGTATAGTGTGGAACTGTGGGTGCTGTTTGTAGGATACAAAACTATAGAGGAAATGATTTTCCCTTTAATATAGCTTCTATGCCGCAAATGTGGTAGGGTTAATTTAAAGAAAGGGGAAATGGTCGTTGGAAACATGTGAATCCGACAAGCTGTGCATCAAGGAATTTTCGGGAAAAAAATGATTAAGTAACCAGGAAGAAAAACTACAGGGAATAAAATATTTTGAAAATAGAAAGGCGGAAGGCAGTTTTCGTAAGCATTAATTGGTTTCAAAGAAGCCTCATTGTTGTAAAACCATCATTTTCTACTAATCGCCAGCAAATTCATTGTTGAAGATTAGATTTTATTGCAACATGTGCATGTAAGTATGTTCTTGATACATTCTTCCATGACTGCAACATATTAACTTAACTACTAAACTTCATTTTATACTAGTTTCCAGCAAACGCTTTGTTGAAGATTAGATTTTATTGGAACGTGTGGGTGTAACTGTGTTCTTGATACATTGTTCCATGAATGCAACATATTAACTCAAGTATTAAAATTCTTGAATTATTGGTTGTTAGCATTAAAACTTAATAACAATTTTGCTGCAACATTGTACACTGGTATTCATATGTTCTATCTACATTACGAATATAATTGAACATTGGTTTGAAACTTTGTAATCCATTTTTTGTTTGCATAAAAGGCTGGTGGATTGACATAGTACATTGTCATATAATTGTTAGATGTTCCATATTAGAAAAAAAACCTAAGTAAACACAATATTGAAGAAGTACGAGAGCACCGAACCATGCCAATGAGAACATGCCTTAAATCTAGAAAAGAAGCAGAAATGAAGAGTTGAAGGCAAATTTTTTAATAGCAAATCCATGTAAAAAAATAAGAAAAACTCCCAGTATTGTACATCTATCCTTAGAAATTGGACCCATTTATTTAGGCCAAAACATTGAACGTATCTACAACAAACATAGGCACAGGATCCATATTATGCAAGATCCTTGCAGTTTTCTCCTCGATGAATCATCCTGTGCTGAAATTGATAGTTTTCAGAAACTTCCAGTGAGGAAGAAGAGGAAAAACGTTGCAGGGAAAATGGAATAGCCCTTAGTTGAAACCGCCTCTACATAGTCCAAAAACATTCAGGAGCACAGGTAGCGCATGCAATTCCAGAGGCCCAAATTAGTCCATTCTGGGTGGAAGGAGATGACTAGTAGAAAATGGCCTTGCAACAGTCAAAGTTTTGGAACTATTTCCCGAAGATGTTAATCAATAATATTTTGTCTTGAAACATATCTCTGGGAGCATCAACATATCATTTCTTTACAGTGAAACTCTTCTACCCAGAACAAACTAATTTGGAATTTTGGAATTCCTACTTTCGCGCTGCAAAGTGGCTATTGTGTTTATCGTCGGTTTCTTTTTTGAAACTCCTTTTGGTGTTGTCAGGACCACCATCACCGAGCTGGGAAGTTCTGTCCATTATGGTTGATTTCAATTTGGACGCAGGAGTGGGAAGATTCTCTGCATTGCCATCATCTATTACCATATCATCAACCATCAAATCATCTTCTTCTGGCTCGGATTTCATGACATCAACTTGTGCGTCAACCATGAATGCAACTGGGTAGTTTCTTTGAGTAGGCAAGGTTGCCTTGGAATTTTTTAGTTGAAATATATCTCTCAGTTTAGCAAGGGACCATCTACTTTTTTTCTCTTGCGCGGAGGGAGATGAGTAGTAAGAATATGCCCTGGAATAATGGAACCTCTAGCCATTATGCCCCAATGTGTTTACTATGGCTGGACAGAACTGCTGCCACAAGTTATTAAGAATTTCCATTTTCTCAAGACGATGTTTGAAATGAAAATCGGGGAGGGATAATATAACCCTCCGCAAATTATGGTTTAATGCGCATCAATAGAATATATTCTTGATCCTTTCGCTGATCAATGACAATCTCCAGGGTTAGTGCAGAATAAGCTGACACCATCACAACTCACTAATTGCACAATTAGAAAAAAGTGCAAAGGTTGCGGTGACGACGAAGGGATATTAAGAATTATAATTTTCTTAAAAGCGCCAACCTGTCAGCACACAAAAAATATATTGTATCATGTGTGAAATGAATACTTGGAAAGGATAACATACTTGTGCATAAATATTAGTTTAATTCATAGTAATGACAAATCTTCTCCGAACTTCTAGACATTGATAAAAATATTAATGGTTCCTGCAGGATGAACTACTAGCATTAAAGCTTAATTATTTCATATTTGGAAACAAGTATGAAGGCAATGGTGATAGAAAATTGCAGCGAAGCACTAGCTAACCTAGGAAACCGATTCCAATAAATACCTAAGTATGGAAAGTGGTCGGGTGGGTTACAAAAGAAAAATGACAGAAGATATAGCCAAGAGACATGAAGGGCCGATGGTCATATTGCATCTCAGTGACAGATACCGACCGTCAATTTGTATGTCGTGGAATTTTGGCTTCTGTTTGTGCGCATGGGAACAACGAAAGTGGAGTGGCGAGAGGGAAATTTGTATATTGCTGAACCTAGGGTTCTTTATATAAAAGCATGAGACATTGGGAAAAAGGACCAAGAAAACACAAAGCGAAAGTATACGATATGAAGGGGGGTTTGTTTGCAAATTTGTAAATCGTGGAAGTCAGGGTCCTAGTCACACGCAGTGGAACAATGGAAACACAATGTTAAAGCCACCTATGCAAGAACACACATTTCAAAAACGAAAAGCATAGAGAAAAGAGAAACTACAAGATTTTGGAAAAATGAGTAATACAAACTAAATATGTACTTAGCCACTTTTTGAATCATGGGTTCTTGGACATGCGGGCTCTAAATTGGGCATCCATTGTTCCCTGGCCTACAAATAGCATTCAAAATTCTGCGATATACAAATTGGCCAGCGGACCTGCGGTGTGGCTCGTTCAAAATTGCACTCCTTTTGTTTCTTTTCATACATATAGTACTCAGAGTTCCATGATATTCAAATTGTCAGACAGACTCTAGGGCTGGCGGCCTCGAGCATGCGATTGTCTACGGATGCTAATCCCTATTAACTATTGGACATTATCTAAAGAAATTATTTTGAATACTAAATTATTGATATTAAATATTGATATTGTACAATTTAATTAGACAAGGAGGTCTGTACAATATGAAACAGGGAAGCGATTGGTCGGTCGGGCTGGTGATATAAAAGTAAGTGAAATCTGAATACGTGAATCTGCCAACTTCCTTACCAACAAATTTTCTGAAAAGAATGAGCAATACATAAAATCTATTTTTATAAAGTACGAACATGAGATTTTATAGATAATGTACTGTTCCTGCATTCCATACTCAAGCCAATTTTTGGATCATGGGTACTTGGGCTGGCGGGCTCAAAAATAGGTCTCTATTGTTCCGTTAGCTACAAATAACACCCAAGAGTTCCACGATATATAAATTGACAGGTGGTCTTGCGGGCTGGGTCGCTCAACATTTCATTTCTATTGTTCCATGTCGTTCAAACAACACTCGGAGTTCCACCATATACAAATTCACAGATGGAATCCAGGGCTGGCGAGCCCAACCTTGCAAGTGTTTACGAATGGTGATCCCTATGAACTATCTAACATTACCAATGGAATCATGGGCTGGCGGGCTCAAAATTGGGGCTTTCTTGTTCCATGCCCTGCAAATAGCATCCACAGTTCCACAATATACAAATTGATAAGCGGATTTGTGGACTATTTCAATTTTAAGGGCCTCATGTTGATGTAATAGCACAATTGGGTTTGGGCCAGTTTACATTCATTTCTTACAATATCAAACAAAGAAACGGTCAATCGGGCTGGTGATCTAAAAGTAATTGAAACCTCAAGCTGTGAATCCGCCAACTTCCGCAGGTAGAAGTTTTTAGAAAAATGACTAACACATACTAAGTATGAACTCTTATAAGGTATGGACACGAGGTTCTTATAGAGTTTGTATGGATCTCATATTTCATACTTGACCACTTTTTCGATTGTGGGTTCTTGGTCTGGCGGGCTCAATGCTGGGCCTCTATTGCTATGTATCGTACAAATAACACCCAGAGTCCCACGATATACAAATTGATAGATGAAGCTGCAAACTGAGTTTCTCAACATTGCAGTGCTATTGTTCTATGTCTTCTAAACAGGATTTGAAGAAAACGAGTAGTACATAGTAAATATGTACTTCTAAAAACTATGGACATGAGATTTTGTAGAGAATGTACGGATTCCTCATTCCATACTTAGCCACTATTTGGACAATGGGTTCTCAGGCTTCCAGGTTCTAAGTGAAATCTGAAGTCGTGAATATGCCAACTTCCGCACCTACAAGTTTTTCGAAAAACAAGTAATACATAATAAGTATGCACTCCTATAAACTATGGACATGATATTTTTATAGAGCATGTATGGATCCACCATTCCATATTTAGCCACTTTTTTGGATTGGGGGCTCTCGGGCTGAAAATTGGGCCTCTATTATTCCACTCTCTACAAATAGCACCCACAATTTTGCAATATACAAATTCACAAGCGAACCTGCGGGCTGGTTGGATGAACATTGCACTTTCATTGTTTTGTGTCCTCCAAATATCACTCGTAGTTTCGTGATATACATATTGACAGATGGACTCGAGGGATAGCGGGTTCAAGTTTTCCATTGATTACGGTTGGCAATCCCTATCAACTATTTAACATATCTAAAAACATTATTTTCAATACTAAATTATTAATATTAAATATTGATATTGTAGAATTTAATTAGACGAGAAAGTTTTGTACAATTTGGTCGGGTGAGCGATATAAAAGTTTTCCGAAAAATGAGCAATACATAGTAAACATGTACTTTTATAAAGTATGGACACCAGATTTTATAGAGCATATGCAAATCCCTCATTCAGGAACTTTTTGGATTGCGGGTTCTCGGTCTGGCGGGCTGGAAATTGAGCCTCTATTGTTCTTTGTCCTACAAATAACACCCAGATTTCCACGATATACAAATTGATAGGAAAATTTGTGGGCTGGTTGGCTCAACATTGCACTTTTATTGTCCTATAGTGATTTCGTATTAATTCCATATTTAACCACTTTTTTTGATCGGGGGCTCTCGGGATGAAAATTGGGCCTCTATTGTTCCCTGCTCTACAAATAGCACCCACAATTTCGTGATATACAAATTGACAAGTGGACTTACGGGCTGGCTGGCTGAACATTGGACTTTCATTATTTCATGTCCTCCAAATAGAACTTGGAGTTCACGATATACAGATTGACAGATGGACTTGAGGGCTGGCAGGTTCAAGTTTTCCATTGTTTATGGATGGCAATCCCTATCAACTATCTAACATATCTAAAAACATTATTTTCAATACTAAATTATTAATGTTAAATATTGATATTGCATAATTTAATTAGACGAGAAATTTTTTACAATCTGTTTGGGCGGGCGATATAATTTTTTTTTGACAAATGAGCAATACAAAGTAAACATGTACCTTTATAAAGTATGGACATGAGATTTTATAGACCATATGCGGATCCCTCATTCCATACTTAGGCACTTTTTGGATCGTGGGTTCTCGGCCTAGCAGGATGAAAATTGAGCCTCTATTGTTCTATCTCCTACAAATAACACCCCGACTTCCACGATATACAAATTAACAGGCGGACTTGCGATATGGTTATCTCAACATTTCACTTTTATTGTCCTGTACTGATTCCGTATTAATTCCATATTTAGCCACTTTTTTGGATCGGGTGCTCTTGGGCTGAAAATTGGGCCTCTATTGTTCCGCGTTCTACAAATAGCATCCACAATTCTGCGATATATAAATTGACAAGCAGACCGACGGGATGGATGGCTCAACATTGCACTTTCATTGTTCTGTGTCCTCCAAACAACACTCGGAGTTTCGCGACATATAGATTGACAGATGGACTTGAGGGCTGGTAGGTTCAAGTTTGTCATTGTTTACAGATGGTAATCCATATCAACTATCTAACATATTTCAAAAAATTATTTTCAATACTAAATTATTAATATTAAATATTGATATTGCAGAATTTAATTAGACGAGAAAGTTTGTACAATCTAGTCGGGCGAGTGATATAAAATTTTTCCGAAAAACAAGCAATACATAGTAAACATGTACTTTTATAAAGTATAATATGCAGATCCCTCATTCCATACTTAGGCACTTTTTGGATCGCGGGTTCTTGGCCTGGCGGGCTAAAAATTGAGCCTCTATTATTTTGTGTCCTACAAATAGCACCCAAACTTCCGCGATATACAAATTGATAGATGGATTTGCGGACTACTTGTCTCAACATTGCACTTTTATTGTCTGGTGTCCTCCAAACAACACTACGGACTTGTGGGCTGGCTGGGTCAACATTGCACTTTCATTGTTTTGTCTCCTCCAAATAGCACTCGAGAGTTTCGCGATATACAGATTGACAGATGGACTTGAGGGCTGGTGGGTTCAAGTTTTCCATTGTTTATGGATGGTAATCCATATCAACTATCTAACATATCTAAAAATATTATTTTCAATACTAAATTATTAATATTAAATATTGATATTACAGAATTTAATTAGACAAGAAAGTTTGTACAATCTGGTTGGACAAGTGATATAAAAATTTTCCGACAAATGAGCAATAGATAGTAAACATGTACTTTTATAAAGTATAATATGTGGATCCCTCATTCCATATTAGACACTTTTTGTATCGCAGGTTCTCAACCTGGCGGGATGAAAATTGAACCTCTATTGTTCTGTGTCCTACAAATAGCACCCAGACTTCCACGATATACAAATTGACAGGGGGACTAGAAAACTACTTGGCTCGACATTGCACTTTTGTTGTTTGGTGTCCTCCAAACAACACTCGGATTTCTGCGACATACAAATCGATAGGAATCCACGACTGACGGGTTCAAGATTACAATTGTTTATGGATGGTCATCCTATCTAACTTTATCTAAAAACATTATTTTCAAATACTAAATTATTAAGATTAAATATTGATATTGTACAAGTGAATTACATTAAATTATTAAAGGATGTTAAATCGCTTATTTTAAAAAAAAGTGAAGGAAACAAAATAAAGTTTTTATAAAATTCCATCACCGCAAGCATAACAAGGACCAATTTGAATTTTAAGGGCCTCTTGTTCATATGATAGCACAATTGCACTCCGCACAGTATATATTCGTTGATTTCAAATTATTCTAGGACATTAATTTTACCAAGTTCATCGAGTAAGAAAAGATGCCAAAACAACGACCAATTTTAATTTTAAAGGCCTCTTGTTGATATGATAGAACAATTTCACTTCACACACTATATATTCATTGATTTCAAATTATTGCAGGACAATAATTTCATCGATCAAGGAAACCTGCTAAAACAATCCACATACTACATTTGTGTCACAACGTCATAGAAATTATCAAGTGGATCTGTGGGCCAGCTGGCTAAAAAATTCAATTATATTGTTCTGTGTCCTCTAAAGAATAGTTCGAGTTCCACGATATACAAATTGACAGAAAAATCACATAACCAAGAACCAACCAAACTTCAAACAGGCCGCAAGCAAGTTCCCAAAAGGTTCCATAGAGCAGAACCCATCGACCTTTGCACCAAACAATTTGATATACAAAGAAAAGATGTCACCGCATTCGTTTTCTCTTGCATCTGGTATATTTTTTTAGTAGATAATAATTAGGGCATGGGATATATGGGTTTTTTTTCCATACTAATCTTATGTGTGTGCAATCCCAACTAGCCAAGTTTGACGAACATTCATCTCGATGTTGAACAAATATTACAGAGACACATTAGGTATTTTCATTTCCTGCCAAAGTTTGATATAAATATATATTTTTCCCCGTCTTCAGCCGATATGAAAAATTGCATTGTCCTCATTTAAGGTGAATTTACCATGTATCCGAAGCTCTCGCAACATGTAGACACTGCTTGCCTTTTTCTATACATACGTTTCATACGACAACTCTCTCAACTTAGGAAGCATATTTTGTAACAGAGGCTTCCTAACCGTAGAATGCACGGTTGTGTTTGCCATGGTTCAGATAAAAAAATTAACGCAATGTCCATATATATATGGACATTTTTCACTGCATCACAGACAATCAATCATATCATCACTTATCAAAGCGGAGGCAGAAGCAGGGGAGTTGCATTTTGTACATACAGGTTCAAAGGGGGTCGAGTACACATTGGATGCAACTAAAACACCTTCAACATGGGAATGCAAGCATAGGAATTAATACATTGAACAATATAATACACAACTGCACCTGCCCTCCCCTTACAAAAAAAATAAAAAAATTAAACAGGTCGCAAAAAATTGTTGAAGGCTATTTCTATAAGCAAAGTGAGGATGATTTTGTGGATGTATAGGCACAACAGTTGTAGAGCTAGCTACTTTCTTCAGATCCTCTACTATATCTGCTCACAAATCTATTACAAACGTTTCCTGGGTTGTTCGAAAGATCCTTTCTCTAACATCCCTCTTATTTCTTATATTTTTGAATAACATAAGTGGAATTTTCCCTTTATACAATTGTTGTTCCATTGACGTAAACAAATCTGAATACGTATCGAACAATTGTAGATACAACATGGAATAGTAAAATATCTGTGTAAGTTGTCCAAGATACATGCACATGCGAAAGTAAAGGACAAAACTGAATATTAAAAGTGGTACCATTTCCTTGTCCCTGTTCGACTCTCCATCCTTTATATGGAGAACGTGTTGCGAGCCAAGTTTTCTTTCTAGTGTGAAAACTACCCCAATCGTTCCGATAGGGTAAATATCATTGCTCTGTGCAAGCTGACTGATAATTGAGTCCGGGATGAAATGATGTTCTGAACAAACAACAAGAATTTTTTCCACAATGCTTGTTTCGTTGAGAGAAATAATCCAATCGCAATCACCATGGTCATATACTATTTTGGAAAATATATTAAAATTTCTAATGGATATCCCATTACGCAGAAATATATTTTTTGCATGTTTCTAGACAAGTTGTGGAGGAACAGCCAGTGTCACTGTCATGATGGCCTCTTTGTCTGTCATATCAGCATGCATAATGGATCTACTTTTGTTTTCCTTGTCCAAGTAGGTGCTATACATGACCATTATGTCCCTGATGAACACTTGTCCAGTTCGACGATAGTTCAAGCCCTCTTTTGATAGTACTTTGGATGTCTCAACTTTAGACCTGGTGACATTTTTTGAATAGGAAAACTAAAGTGAATGGTAGTGTACATTTTTTTGTTTTTGTATTCTTGTTTCACTGGCATAAATATACAAGTACACGCATAGCTTTGATGAACTATGGAGCCAGATTTTCACAACCACACGTCTTATTCTGCGGAACATGCAACATGTTCGACATCTCGCTTGTACTTGTTGATACTTCCTGTGAGCTGCAAACCATGTATTGAAGATGACATCAACATATCCACCATGCCATAGATGCATATATACATGATGATATTTGTTTAGTAAACATAGTAAGATCAAAGAGTATGCATATTTACCTTTGGCCTTGTCAGTCTGCTGATGTTTGGGATGACTGACTGCTCATGGCCATGTCACTAGTCCAACTTTTTCTGATGCAAGCATGTGTAGATGAACATCACACTAAGAAAATGAATTAGAAAACAAAAGGGATAATAAAAAATGGAAAAAGTAGAAATAGGGAGGGCATAAAGGCCCATTACTATCAAGTCATCGTTTTCAAGTCTAATATTATATGCCCCCACCTATTTTGTATATTTAATTTACCAACACACTTGGTATACCTTTTAGAAGATTGTACCACAGAACCCTCTACTGTTGCACAGAACAATTCATCTCCCTCTCCAAGCAACCTGTTTTTTCCAAGGCAACAACGCCAAATATGAAATGGACATGAAGCCAACTTATTATGAAGACATACATCTAAAATAAAGAGAAACACGTCTATTTACCCGCCAAAGAGTCCATTTTCCTATCCATCCATTCTGTTTGTTTAAATGAAGAAATGGAGAAAAAACACAACGGACATGAAATAGCTTAGTATACAGGAAGGCATGTATTGAAGATAAGTTATAATGAAGACAAACATGTAAAAGAAAGAGAAAGAGGGTTATTTACCCGCGAAAGAGACCATCCTCATCTCCAACTATTTTGTTTGTTTAAATGTAGCAATGCAGTGAGAACACAACGAAAATGAAGCAGGTTAGTATGCAGGAAGGCATGTAACAAAGATAACTTACCATGTAGGAAGGCACACAACATGTACATATAATAAACTAGGTGAACACATATATAGACCATAATTGAAATACAAAGCAACAAAATATGAAATAATAGTACAAGCATGCACCTTTCTATATCCTCTTCAATCGATGTAGTGAAGACTTCCTCATTTTCTCCAGCTATTCTGTTTGTTTGAATGTGGGAATGCACAAAATACAATGAGCACCAATGGAAGCTGGTATCCACCAGAGAATAAGAAATATGTACATGCAGTAAAACAGACTCAACCAACAGTCTAGAATATAGGCAGAAACATGAACCTTTGCACTTCTCTATCCATGGTTGTAAACACATAATTGTTTTTCCCCTACCCAAAATATATTACAACGCACAAAATATCACGCAATTGCATGGCCGTAGCTAATTTTTTTTTGGTTTTCTATGGAAATTTATTCAGATATGCTTTCACCAATGGAAATACATGTTCTTTATCCTCTACATAGACTGTTGTGCCCACGATACAAGTTTTTGATTTTCTGTGGAAAACTACCCAGATATGCTTCCAGACATCCAAATATAAACTTGCAGAATCTTTGTTGCACATATCATATCTCAAGCACAACACAAATTGTAGCGTGCACACACCAGTCTATGTAGAGGATAAATAACATGTAATGTCATATTGGCACATCTGACCATACATGGTTTATAAATGTAGCTTGCATATGCTTTATTCCAATAAAAAAACAACGAATATTGCAATTTCACATGTAATCCTCGAACAATTTTTCATGCAACTATTTTCTTTCATGGCAACACCTAAGCAACAAGAAAATCTCACAGAATAACATATATCGGCCTCGACAGACAGGGAAAATAACACAACTTCATGTTGACTTGTGGGTGCAGGAGATGAACACCGTAAAGCGCCCTAAAAAACAATAATAATCCAAAAAAAATGAAAAATAAAAGCTCTAACCATCGCTGCTGGACCCCAACCCTGCAAGGATGAATCAAACAAAATAAAACAACAAGCACCAAACCAGTGAGAAAGCACGAATAGGCCGATATGCACCCCTAGGGCCCCAAAGCGCAAACCCGAGGCAAACAAACAGAACCAAGAACCCACGAACCAATGAACCAGCAAGAACCTTCGATCCAGTAAACAACATATGTATCTCCAACGATTACGAAACTACAACCCAAGAACAGAAGGAACCAAAAACATACAAGGAGCATGCCACTACAAATAAGAAAACATTCTTACTTGCAAACTGCAAACACTGAACAAAAAACAAGGAATACAAAATGAAACTATGACATCGAAACTTACTCTGAAATGATGAAATGTAGAAGCGCAGGTTGAATCGTGAACGAAACAACAACAACTAGCAACCGACAAACCAACAAAGAAGAAGCACTCACCGAACCAGTAAACAATTTATATAGCTTCAACTGGTATGAAATTGCATTGCAAAGGTAGAAGAAGGATGGAACATACAATGGCTATTGAACTGGTGGTGGACAAACAAGAATCTACAAATTCACTATAACTGTATAGAAAATTTCGATGAAAAATGTACTCCGAGAACCATATTTACATAAACATTTAAGGCTGTCAAGTTGTCTAAGGATGTCACGTCATGTAAACATTTAAGCTATCAGGCCTATTGAGGCATCTCATAATAAGTGTCAATACATTTCAACAAAAATACATCCGACAAACATGCTATAAACTTTGGAATTCTCAATCACTATAAATGTTGGATATCAAAACATTTCAATATGCTTAGTACATATCAAAACTTACAGATATATTCAACTAGTATAAAATGCTAATACAAACATTCGAACTAATTCTATCATTAATCCACCTTCAAGAAATATAAAGGAAAAATATATGATTAAAAATATTGTATACGAGAAAAAGTTTGGACATGTTGCCATATAAAACATTGGGAATAATGAAGCCGACAATAACACCTCCAATCTCTTATCCAATCAGATCAGTACATATATGGTACTTTTTATTATATAATAAAAATATATGCTTTTAATTCCATAGCTCCAACAATAGGTATTGTGCAAATATTTCGGGTCAAAGGACAAACTAATATGTAGTCAATGGATTATTGATCTCTATAGTCCCTCTATGCCTATATTCAACTAGCAGAAAATGCTAATACAAACATTTGAACTAATGCTAGCATTAATCCAACTTCAAGCAATATAGAGGAAAAATATATGATTAAAAAAGACTGTATACGAGAAAAAGTTTGGATATGTTTCCATATAAAACATTGGGAATAGCGAAGCCGACAATAATACCTCCAATCTCTTATCCAATCAGATCAATACATATATGGTACTTTTTATTATATAAAAATATATGCTTTTAATTCCATAGCTCCAACAATAGGTATTGTGCAAATATTTCGGGTCAAAGGACAAACTAATATGTAGTCAACGAATTATCGATCGCTATAGTCCCTCTATGCCTATGGTAGGGACTAATAATACTTAATACGGTTGGAGTGAAGATGGATTTACCTCGAAATAAATAATTCTTCTTCTTTATTATTATTATTTATTTTTCTTTTTAACTAAATTTAAATTGTAAAAATATATTTTTTGCAAGGTAAGTATTATGAATAAAATGAAAGTTACAATCTCTTTCATACCAGGTTGTAGAAAGTGCCTCTAGATGTAACTCGGGTGACGATTTGTAGAGAGTACGTGACTTGCAAGTTAGTGCTTTTTTGTGCGTCTAAAGAACACAAGTTGGTTTACACTATGGTACACTTGGTAGGTCACTACTAGATAAATCCCTCCTCTTAATGAAGTTTGTGTAGGGTTTGAAGCATTATAGTTTCATGGTTATTTTCATGAGTTATATCAATTCTGTAGTGTATGGAATGTTGATATGTTAACTTTCATGGTTATTCCACTACACATTTCATCACAAACAAATCTAATAAAATACTGAAATCTTTATATGAAGGTTAATTTCCTTTAGATATCATATTATTTAATTATTGGTTTTTTCTTAAAATGCATGAAATAACTTAAATGCGAAAAATATAGAACATAAATAAATACTCACACACCAATCACAAATAAACACACGATGTAACCTAGGAAACCCAATAAGGGAGAAAAGCTAGCTAGAAGGTGAGTCCGTGCACTCTCTTTTCTTCAAATAAAAGTACAAAGAAAGAGGCACTCTCTATGGAGTTGCCTTTGACACTGTGGCCTGTATGGCTGCTACAAAATCTACCCTCCTCTATTATGCACTCAAAATACCACTCCTAGATTCTCTACTCAACTACAAAACAAATACAATGTTAAATAATGGAACCCCTTCTCCTCCTAGTGGCCTAATATTTAACATCACCCAATAGCCATCTAGGGGTAGGGTTTTGATTTCCTCAACCCTAAATTGCGATAAGGTTTTGAACCTTCTAGAATCTTATTTAAAGTTCAAATGTGTCTCGCCCCATATGTGTGAGTAATGGTGGTTGACATGGCATCTATCGTACCATGGTGGTAAATAGGGTAAGTCAACTTCTGGGAGGCATAACTTGTGCATACGAGTTTTGATTGAAGCGATTGTTGCATGGTTGGAAAGGTCTCGATGTCTAGAATAACGTCAAGGATTTCAAGCTAAAACTAGAAAAAAATTTACCCCAAATATTTTCATTTGATGCCTCAAAATGGATTTGAAAGGTTTCAATCTCCAATTTTCCAAACAAGGACCTGCTATTAAAATGACCATGCAAGATGATTTATCCAATTTTTCCCACTCCTAAAGCATATAGATAAATGGAAAAATAATATAATGATCCAATCTAGATCAAACCTCCCCATTTAGGGAGGCTTTTGGTCAGAAAAAATATTTACTAAATGAGGCAAGGAAATTTTTCCTCTACCTTCTCCATAGAGTACCACTTTTATTTGCCTAAAATTTGTCCTTTCAACCTAATCTATCAAAGGTCATGTTTCTCTTGTCTTGTAGTTCTGAACCGCTTCTGCAAAATTATGTCCTCTATGAACTTTCCCTGAGCATATGGTGATATGTCCTCTATGGAAGGTAGGACTTGCTCCTCCTCTTGATCCAACATGTAATGCTTTTAGAGTTTGATATTATCCACATTCACTATTGAGTAAATGCACATGTATGGGAGTAGACTGAGTCTATATGAGTTATCTCCCACCTTCTCCATTATCTTGAAAGGTCCATACCACAGAGCCTTGATCTTCTTACTAGGACCATGTAGTCTTTCCTTGTCTATTTATAACCAAACTCTATCTCCCACTTCGAATGAATTATCGCTTCTGTGTTGATCATGTCTGACATTGTATTTTTCACATGACTTATTTATCATCTCATGTACTTGCAAATGGATTTTCCTAGTCTTATCAACAAAATTTTCTCCTCTCAATGCATGTCTTGTGAGGTCCTATTACACACCAAATTTACACACTACTAAGTATGGTTTTGTCACACTTTAGTGAGGGAGTGTTTCTCATAATACCTAAACATGTTGGAGGATAGATTTATCATATGAAGGTCAAAATACTATGTGCACATATTTTATTCATTGTTATTAAAAAAATGAAATTAATTTAGTGTGAGAATCCAACTCACATTTAATTTCCTAATCTCAAGGAGAAGTTGAGAATATCATGGATGGTTGAGAAATTTTCTCAAACCAATATCCTAATTTGATTGATCTTGAGAGCTATTTCCTCCCTAAAATCCTTGATATATATTTTCTCCTAAAAAATCTTGGAGATCCCAATTTAGTGGATCCAATGAGTGATTTCCTCCATGGTGGTTAAGCCTCCAAATCCTATATAATGAGAGATTTCCAAGGTGAAAGGGGGAAGAGGAAAAAGTGTGTATATTATACTTATGATATTAAGAGAAACATCTTTAGAGTGATAATCCAAGTGGATATTGGTTGACACCCACCTATTCCAACTAGCTCCTTTCAACAGTTTTTAGTTCAACACATTTCTTTATAATGATGATATTTCTTTGTAATTGTGGGTTATACACTTCCAGGGCTATCCTGAATCCCTACACAACATCTCGGTGGATATTGGTGGCCACCCACCTATTCCAACTATCTTATTTTGGAAGTTTTCATGTTAGTACATCTTTCTATACTTCCAAGGCTGTTTTGGGGCCCTAAACAATGTTTTTTTTTTCTTGCCATAGTAAAACTATAGACAAAGTTAGAGTTTGATGGAATAATGTGTATTTATCAAAAATACCTTTCCAACGGGCTATCATATGCCTAAAATGGAGGTCGTGTGAAAATGTTACGATCCCGATAAGTTTAGGTACCAACTTACCCATTGGGGCCCACATAACTTTTGGCGTTTCATCTCCTAGGGTTAGGTTTTTGGATGTATAGGTTTTTGGCATTCATGAGTAATGTTAAAAATTCCTCTGGAACCTCATTGTAATAATTTTTCTTAGACAGATGCACGTAGAAGCCACATCTCTTTTCAGAGATAACTACTACCATTCGAGCAAGTTGTTTTCAATTTTGCAGTTTTACAGTTTCAACCTATTTTATTTATTCAATAGAATTTATTGTTCACTGGATATTTGATTTTTTTCTTTGTATATCTATGTTATTATATTCAGTATGTGATTTATTTCATTCTGATCATAAATCCAGATCAGTGGTATCACAGCGGTCTACTCTTCATTTATTTTTCTTCGTGGATGTCCTCGACAAGATCTGGGTACAAGAAGTTGGGACTTAGACCAGTCGATCCTTTGAAATATCAGTGTTAAGCCCTAATATTGGCTCATTACACATTAATTAGGGCATATTATATTAGTAATGTTGTTTTATTTATATCGACTTTAGGCCATTAGTTGTAATTATACCTCCTAGTCTCCTATATATACCAAGGAGACATTTCCATTTTGAATCATATTGTACTTGAACATTTAAGTGGGGTAAAAGGAGGTTGCCCCCTCGAAGAGGCTTATTATCTAAAATTATCTCTTTTTCAAGGCGCTGAGTACTTTTTCTGAGGTTTTTCTATGCTATATTGATATTTGGTTCTCAACATATGGTATCAGAGCTCAAGGTCTTGGGGTTTCACTGCTACATCCGAGGCACCTTGGAATTTTCACTATAATTTTTTTTCTACAATGTTTCAGAAGGAACGTCTTGGAGGATATTTAGTAGATGGCTCAAGGTACTTTGGGTTCAAAATTCATCTCCTGAGGCCTTATAATTTTGGATATACAACTTGTACAAGATAGGGTTTTGGAATAATTCTGAAATGAGTCATTACAAAATTTTCGCTATGAAACATTTTCTGTAATGTTTCAAACCCTAAAATATAGAGGATATTTACATAAATTAGTAAGGTATCTGTGGTAAAAATTTCATCTTTTGGGTCATCTTAAATTTGTAGATACACCTTGTGTAAGATAGGGTATCTGACTAGTCCTATTGACTAGTCTCAAGAAGGTGTTCCGGGTAAAACAATCATAAATCCTTCCTAGAGTATCCAAATTGAGTGGGACTGGTTTCATTGAATTGTGGACAGTTTGTAGTATTTTTGGTGTGAGTTTCAGAATTTTATATCAATTATTTTGTGCAAGGCACTCTATACAAGTTAGATCTCCTAGAAAGGCCAAAAATCAGCAAGTTGTGGGGAAGTTACCGTAAATTCCACTTGGCACATACAATTTTGATCGGATCTATGGCATTGCAGAGAAGAAATATCATAAAATTACATAAAATAAAGTTTCATGCCCAGAAGGGCCAAAACTTGGGAGATACAACATAAGACATATTGTCTAGCTAAACCACCTCAAAATCAAGGTTCAAAAGTGATACTTGGCCAACATGCCACCCAAAAAGGGAACTTATACACCAAATAAACCTCCAGAAAATCCTACTTGGACTCGTGATGAAAGTGAAGAAATGCGTAGGGACATAAATGATTTACAAAATAAGATAGTAACAAAAGATGAACTACAAGAGATGATGGAGGGTTTAAAAGGGGAGATAATGGAAGTATTGAAAAATTTCGTAACAGAGAAGACACCTAAAGTGAAAATGCATCCCATGGGTGGTGTAGATGTTGTACTAGGAATCCAATGGTTACAATCATTAGGAACAGTGGATTTTAATTTTCAAGAACTTTTCATGAAATTTTCATTGGAAGGAAAAGAAATTGAGTTAAGAGGTATCACAGGGAAACCCGGTAAGATTATAAGATCTAACGACATGACAAAATTATTGAAAAAGGGGCATCAGAGCATTATTGCACAACTATGCTCACTAGATGTTCAAACATCTAAGCCATCTATTCCTCAATATCTCCAAAGGATCATTGATAAGCATTCCAAAGCATTTGAAGATATTCCCAAAGG
>JZKD02S0520759.1:486696-502918 GCA_000966675.3 Picea glauca | reverse complement strand
AAAGGAGGTTTCCCCCTCGAAGAGGCTTATTATTTGAAATTATCTCTTTTTCAAGGAGTTGAGTACTTTTTCTGAGGTTTTTCTATGCTATATTGATATTTGGTTCTCAAAAATCAGCCACTCCAAGTGTAACACCCCAAGGCCGAGATCCTGCTAAATTTTAATTTTGTTTATACTCTGGTGATCCAAGTCTTTATAAGCTAGAAGACTTATGTGTTTATTAGTATAGAGAGCCCAGATGCTAAGGCCAATGAGCCTGATTTTGTATATTTAAATACTCACATCATTAATAAAATTACATCGCTGCATGTAGACCGACCACAAAGAAAGAGTTATGGGGGACTAAGCTCCACTAGGTAGGGAAAGGGAAGGGGCTAAGTGTCTAGGAATAGGGGCTAAGCTAGAGGGATTACCTCTAAAGGAATAATATTATATTAGTATTTCCTAGAGGATAAGGTTTGACATAACCTATGTTGTCCTAAGTTCCTATGGAAAGGAAACAAGTGTTAAGTGGAGCTCATGCAGCTTCAAGAAGACATGTGTCAACCTGGGCACATGCGATTTTTAGGTGGTAAAGTCAACTCATTGGGGGTTCCCTCACCATTCTTGTGATGGTAACCACTATAGAATTCAACCATACTCCCCACTGATGCACACAATGAGATGGGAAGATCCTTGACACAACCAACCATTCCCCCCATCGTCGATCTCTGCAACTTCTGAAGCCCGCACACTCGTGTTATTAAGCTAACCATTTTTTTTGTGAAGCACAACATGACTGCGTAGTGTCTGAGACATATCACACCTTAGCCTTTGTTGTTGCTACCCAAGTTTTCTCTGGACTGGTGTGGCTTGTTATCATTACCAAATCCTTACCCAATTCTTGCTATGGAGGTTACCTGCTGGACTTAGGATATAGATAGAATAGTCAGGTTGTCTAGCCTGTGAGCAACTCTCTCCAGGTGAGAGAGTGTGCTGAGGAAGTGATTTCTCCTAGAGGGAGTCCCATAGTAGCTACAGTACTCTGAGACTTCCGATCCATCCTATTGCTGAATCCCTAAAGGGAGGTGGGAAACCGATGGACTTGTGATAGTGAAGGTGTACACTCCCAAGGTGGGACAAGAGTGTGGGGAATGGGGGTCTATGGGCTATGGGCGTAAGTGGCTCCTGGGAGAAAATCCTTCTTGTTGATCTGTGTGAATTTCTTGTTGTCCTTTCCAAGCCTAGGAATCCCTTTCCCAGTGGATTTTATTCCTAGATTGGGGGTGACCCACTGCTAAGCTTGATGAGTATCGTGGTATAAGGCTGGGAGGTTCATGGAAGGTCTGGACGTAATTGGTGGTCATCTATTAAAAGATAAGTACCAAATCTTTTTTCTCTGTATGATGTGTATCTTGAAGTCAAGTTATAATTTTATTATAGTTGTCTATATATATTGTGTAAATGTGTTGAACCTGCACATAATAGATCTAGATAAACAATAATACACACATTTGCAAAGAGAATTTGAGAAATAAGAAGAAGGAGATAAATAATGAAAGAATTCTCATTAACCGTTATGAATAATGAATAATTTACACATGATATACTCTGTATAACTCAATGAGTGCACATTAGAGGAGAACCAATGCACCATAGTGGTGGTATAGAGTGATATGGACACACACCAGCACTTACAAGAGTGAACTGCCACCGAGTCTAGTCTCTCAGGCAGTTACGGGAGTGAGTTGCCACCTAGTTGAGTTAACTAGTCAACTAGTCTTTAGTTAACTGACTGAACAAAGAGTAGTGATGAGTTAACTTAGGGAATCAAGGGTAATGCGCCAGTATGGTGATGATCACAAGTCAAGTGTGCATTAGTTGGCGATGATCCCAATGTTGCATGGTGACAAAACCAATGCAACATCTAAACTCAACTCAACTAGTCAAACTAAAGTGTCAACTAAAAGAAAATATTCTCCAGGTGGAATATTCTCCCATAAAATATAAGAGACTGGATAATGAATAATTATGACTAATAAAAAAGGAAAACAATTATGAAAAATATATCCTAGGTGTGTGAAGTAACTCCAAACCCCCCCCCTGAACATCACTATGGTGAAAATAAAGAATGGGTCCTGGAAATGAGGCCATGTTAGGTACCCAAATACAAAAGATACACTGAAATAAAGTGAGCAAAGAGGGAAAAGCTCATGGGAAAACCACCCCCTCAAGGTACAATGTATGTAAAAATAAGAACTAAAGTTGTTAGGCAACTATGTCCTTCACTCCAAGATGACTTCCCAGAGAATGGAACTTCTGCTGAGTGAAGGTCTTGGTGAAGATGTTTGTCATCTGTTCTGTTGAAGGAAAAAATTGTAAGTCGATGATCCCCTTGTGTACTAAGTTCTGGATGTAGTGCATGTGGATCTCTATGTGCTTCATCGACTGCCTCTAAACTGGATCTCTGCAAAACTTTAGAGTGCCCTGGTTGTCACACTAGATGCCAATCGGCTGATGAAAATGAATGCCCAAATCAGTGAGAAAATGTTGTGGCCACATATCCTAGATGGTTATGTTAACTACCCCCATGTACTCTGACTCAGCTGAAGATAGAGAAATTGAAGCATGCTTCTTGCTCGACCAATAAATAGGCCCAGAATCAAGAATGACTAAGAAATTTGATGTGGACTTGCGATCAGTGCTATCGCCAGCCTTGTCAAAATCAATAAACCTGATGAGATATAATGTAGAGTCTGTTGCATAATGAATCCCAAAGGTGATGGTTCCATGTACGTATCGAAGGATACACTTTTCAGCCTTCCAATGTAGCTCATGCATCTCCTGCATGAACCTGTAAACTGTGCCAGCTACATAACAGAGGTCTAGTCTGGAGTGTGTGAGATACTACAAGCTCTCCACTAGATGTCTATACAATGTGTTGTCAACCAATGGAGTCTCCCCACCATCCTCAAGTTTGACTCCTGATAGGAAAGGAGTCAGAGTAGAATTGCAGTTTGTCATGTGAAATATCTCAAGGAGATCTCGTGCATACTTGTCCTGGTAATTTGATGCCTGATGCATCCTGATTGATCTCGAGTCCAAGGAAGAAGTGTAGCAGACCCATGTCCGTCATCAAAAACCTGTCATGTAGAATCCTCTTGTCTACAAAAATTGCTGAAGTCGAGCAACTGGTGCTCAACAAATCATCAACATATAGAACTAAAAGTAGAAGTGAATCAACCATCCTGCGCATGTAGACATTCTTCTCTGATTTACAATGTACAAAGTTTTGTGACAATAGGTAGGAGTCTATCTTGGCATACCATGCCCTCAGAGCCTGCTTGAGGCCATAAAGGGACTTCTTTAGTTGACAGACCAAAGATGAGTCCTACATAAATCCTTGGGGATTCTCCATGTAGATATCCTCAAAGAGATCTCCGTGAAGAAATGCATTCTTCACGTCCATCTGATGGACTTCCCATCCTTTGGTTTCTACAATGGCAAGTTCCAGTCGTATGGAATCCATATTCGCTACTAAAGTGAAGGTCTCATCATAGTCAATACCATGAACCCGTTGAAATCCTTTGGAAACAAGCCTAGCTTTGTATCTGCTAATATGTCCATCCACTATGATCTTGGTCCTGTAGAACCATTTTCATATGACAAGTTTCCTCCCAGAAGGAAGGGGAACCAGATCCCAAATCTGGTTCTCGAGGAGGGAGTTGTACTCCTTCTGCATGGCGAATTCCCAAAAGGGATTTCCAGTAGCCTCACCATAAGACTGTGGATCTGAAGACTAAACCAAGAAAATATGCATGGAGGGAAATGGCTCAGTGGAAGTGAGTGCAATAGGAGGCTCCTAGAAATAAGATTGAGTCCTCCTAGTATCGGCTGGATCAACAACGAGATCCCTTGCATCCTGGAGAGTAGTCTGTTCCCACTTGGGCCTCTGCTTTGGCTCTGCAACTACATCTGGATGCTATGAATCTATATATGACTGTACTGACTATGAATCTGACTCATCCGAGTCCTAGGAATAAAAAATCTCATTTGAAGAAGAGTCAACATGTGCATGCTCATCATCTTGGACAGGTGGAAGAATGAAGGTTTTTTCATGCGTCTATTGAGGTGCATGCGATACACTTTCCTCGAATTGGACACTTCACTCAATGATGAGCCGGTTCAAGGAAATATCAATAAGCCTATATCCCTTCACACCGTAGGGGTATCCAACAAAAATACACTAAGTTCTCTGTGGATCAATTTCATTCCTCTTTTCAGAGGGAATATGGGCCCATGCACATGAACCAAAAATGTGAAAGTGGGTCACTTCTGGTTTGAGTCTGCTCCAAGCATCGTAGGGGGTCTTATCCTTGAAAAATCTACGGGGAGATATGTTTTGGATGTATGTTGCATAATTAAGTGCTTCAGCCCATAGTCTCCATGGTAGTGACTTTGCATGCAACATGCAAGATGCCATCTCCTTTAGAGATCCCTTTTTCATCTCAGAAACTCTGTTTTGTTGTTTTGTTACAGAGTATAGGGAACTGTATGCTGCAACTGAATCCCTGCCTCATGGAAAAGATTATGGATATCATAATTTACATACTCTCCCCCGTTATCAATTTGGAGGACTTTTATATTCTGTCCAGACTATGTCTCAACTAAGGCTTTAAAATCTTTGAGGTGTTGAAAAACCTTAGATTTTTTCTTGAGAAAGTAGATCCATGTAAAACGTGAGAAATCATCAACAAAAATGAGAACAAACCTCACTTTGTTGATGGATGGACGTGTAAAAGGACCCATAAGGTCACTGTGGATTATATCTAAAAGTGGGGAATCTCTTTAAGACTTTCCTTTGTCGAATTTCTCTTTAGGGTGTTTTCCGAGAACACATCCCTCACATACTCCCTTGGAGAAATGGATGTGTAGTAGACCATGAACCAATATGTGCTTGCTAAGTTGTTGCATATATCTGAAATTCAAATGTCCAAACCTTTTGTGCCATATCCTACTACTTTCATCAACATGAGTAAGCAATAAAGTAGAATCAGGTTCAATGAATTCAGAAAAAATATACAATCTAGAGTGATGATTTACCTCACCGGTTGCAACCTTGGAGTTGGTTTGCATGTTGTAGATGTCCACGAAATTTGGTGTGAATATAAATTTATTTCTAGTGTCGGAATTTATCATTTGATACATGAAGAGAAGGTTTACAGAAGGTTTGGGAACGTGCAACACATTCTCGAAGCTTCCCGTTGGTGAGTTCAATCCTTCCTTTGCCAGTGACTTCGAAAAAAGAGTTGTCCCCCATCAAAATAGGAGGCCTTTTGCATGCATCTAATGAAGAATATACTACCTTTGATGTATCCATGTGATGTGATGCTCTTGAATCTACGATCCAAGAATCGAGAGAGGAGTTGATGGCTATCAAGGCATGGATATAATTTTCTTTCTTGATATTTAGATCTTCTGGCTTCTTCTTCTTGGCACCCTCGGGGATGAGATATCCAAGGTTGTTTTCTGAATTATTTGAGACATTTGATATATTTTTTTTTGCATGGATACATATTATGGATGGAATCATTTGTGACCTTATATCCCCTTTTCTTCCCTTTTCCCCTTTGGATCCAGAGGCATCGTTGAAGGGTTTTGTGTACCCTTCCTTCTTCGGATGTGCATGAGATTTCCTTTTGTATTTATATTTATATTTATGATATTTATGGCTTCCATCTTGCACAGTGAGTGCATGCACCCCTGGGCCTTTGATTGTTCCCATTTTGATGAGCTTGGTTTGCTCTTGTGTTTGGGATTCGATAAAGTCCTCAAGAGAAGGCATCTTCCAGGTGGCTCTAGAGGCAGATTTGACAGAATGGAATGTGGATACAAATAAAAATAATTCAGGACCAAGCTTGGAGAGAATGGTGAGAACCATTTGTTTCTCCTCCTTTGATTTATCAACCCCAGAAGCTTTGAGTTGTGACAATAAATCCTTGAATTTTGTAAAGAAATCTTGGATATTGTCGATGATTTTTGGATCCAATGTGAGAAGCTCCACCTCTAGCATATGTCCCCTCATATCATCCCATTTTCCAAAGATCCCTTCCAAGGTGGTCCAGGCTTCATTGGGAGTCTTATAGGAAGATATGTGAAAAAGGAGATCGGGGAAATAAGACTGCAAATCGTTCTGAGTGCTTCATCCATCTGATTTAAGTACTTGGATTTTTCTATGGATGATGTCAGTTCTGTATCTGTATTTAAGGTTAACCTGTACAATACTCTGGTTCAGAGATGAATCATTATTCTCTCCTTCCATGCAAAGTAGTTGTAAGGTGTAAGAATGAATTCTTTTTGGAAATCCATCTTTCTGTTGTCTTCAATATTTTGTACCTACAAAATGTTTTGGTGTAGAATTTTATTAGAATTACATCGGCTCTAATACCATGTAAATGCATTGAACTTGCACATAAAATATCTATCTAAAAAATAATACACACATTTGTAGAGATAATTTGAGAAAGAAGAAGGAGAGAAAGAATGAAACAATTCTCATTAACCGTTATGAATAATGCATAATTTACACAGGATATACTCTGTATAACTCAATGAGTGTGCACTGGAGGAGAACCAATGCACCATAGTGGTGGTATAGAGTGATATGGAAACACAACAGTAGTTACAGAATTGAAATACCATCTAGTATAGTCTCTCAGGTAATTACGGGAGTGAACTGCCACCTAGTTGAGTTAACTAGTCAACTATTCTTCAGTTAACTGACTGAACAAAGAGTAGTGAGGAGTTAAATTAGTGAATCAAGGGTAATGCTCTAGTCTGGTGATGATCCCAAGGAAAGTGCACATTATCTGGTGATAATCCCAATGTTTCATGGTGACAAAACCAATGCATCATATAAAATCAACTCAACTAGTCAAACTGAAGTGTCAACTGAAAGAGAATATTATCCAGGTGGAATATTCTCCCATAAAATATAGGAGACTGGATAATGAATAATTATGACTAATAAAAAAGGAAAAACCTCAGGAAAAATAAATCCTAAGTGTGTGTGAAGTAACTCCAACATATTGGATGTATGTTTCAATGTTCTTTCCGCATGAATAGGTGTATGAACAAAATGATATAACTGTTTAAATTGCATTGGATAGATATGTATATAAGTAGATATGGTATCAGAGCATGAAAGTTATTCGGTGGCATGGTTTGGTCTGTTGGTTTAAGGTTGGGAATGTCACAAAATGGTATCAGAGCGGAAAATAAAAGATATAGTTGTTTAGGTAGCGCTACCCGACAGAGGTTTGAGGGTCGGGGACGTTACACCAAGCCCGACAACAACTCATGGGGAACAAGAAGAAAGATGATGGTGTAGGAGATCCTTTTAAACATTTTCTTGAGGAATCCATTGCGCGCCAAAGGAACGAAATGATGGAAAAATTTGCATAGATCCTTAGGCGACTTCCCACAAGAGACACATCTTCATCAAACGGCCATGCAACCCCCTTCAAGGCACAAGTAAATTTTGATATTTCATTATTTGAAGGACTAATAGAGGCGAATCTTGTAGATAAATGGTTGAATTTTCTCGAAGGGTATTTTTCGGTCCACAATTTTTCCGATAGGGAAAAGATTTATTTTTCACTCCTGAAGGCCGTCCCCCATGTTAAGGACTGGTGGGATACTTACTCTGAGCATAGGTCCATAGAGGAGTCTATAATATTTGTGGTCTCCCCCACATTGGATTCCTTTAGGGATTCCATTAAAGAACCGTACTTCCCTGTTGGAATCTACGAGGACCAATACATAATATGGACCACCGTGCGTCAATAAAGGGACCAGACAGTATCAGATTTCACCAATATTTTCCATACCATGCACACCAAATTGGGTATCAAATAATATGAACGAAATATGATGCTCAAATACCATGAATTTTTGCATAGATACATTCAAACATAAATGGAGTTTTTGGACATTGCATCATTGGGTACTACTTATAGATATGTTGTCAAGATCGAGCATAAATTTAAGAAAAAAAGGCGAGAGTTTGGATCTGCAAACTCCTCACAGCCAAAGCAGGGCAAAGGCGACGTCAATGATCTGGATTAATGAGCGGAACGAAAGGAATAACAGACTGAATACAATAACAAAAACATAATAAAAAAAACAATATATATCCAGTGAATAATAACTTCTATTGAATAAATAAAATAGGTTTAAACTATAAAACCGCATAACTCACAACAAGTTGCTCAAATCGTGGTATCTATCTCTGAGAAGAGATGTGGCTTGCTACGTGAATCTGTCTAAGAATAATGATTACAATGAGGCTCTAGATTCCTTTTTAACATTACTCATGAATGCCAAAACCATAGACATCCAAAAATCTAACCCTAGGAGATGAAATGCCAAAAGTTATGTGGGCCCCTATGGGTAAGTTGGTACCTCATCTTCCTAGGGTCATAACTTTTTCATATGAAATTCATTTTAGGAACATGATATCCCATTGGAAAGGTATTTTAGATAAATACACATTATGCTGTCAAACTCTAACTTTGTTTATAGCTTGATTGTGGCACGCCAAAAAAACACTGTTTAGGGCCCCAAAACGACCGTGGAAGTACATAAAGTTGTCCTGACATGAAAATTTACAAAATAAGCCAGTTGGATTATGTGGGCAGCCACCAATATCGACATGGAAACTATGTAGGGCATCAGAAATCCCAGGAAGTGTAGAACTCACAATTACAAAGCATACAGAAGAATGTGCTGAACTAAAACATGATAAGAGGAGCCAGTTGGAATAGATGGGTGGACACCAATATCCATCTGGATCATTCCTCCCCCCTTAGGAAGCAATGGTATCCATTGTGTTGAGTTCCCCCGTCAGGTATGGAAAATTCTGCTAAATTTGGCCCTAGGTGAGCCACTTTCCTTGGTGTAGGAGTTGCCCTGCCTTGAAAACCCGATAAAGTTGGATCCTATGTTGGCAAGTTCCCTTGAACTATGTGTCCACTATTTGATCAGTGGATTCCTATTCCATGCATTCAGGGTTGATCTTTGTTGGTGTCAATTGTTTTGCGATCTCTGAGGTTTCCAATATTGGTGGAAAATATGGCCGAAGGAGGTCCACATTGAACATTGGTTGCAAGCCAAGGAAGGGTGGAGTGTTGAGCTCAAAAGTATTACTACCCACAACCTTGGTGATAGTGTAAGGCCCATAGAAAAGTGGGTGGAGCTTCTGATGGGGCTTTGTAAGGCACTCTTTTCTGCAAATGTAACCAAACCTTGTCTCCCACCTAAAACTAGTACGGTACCCGATGTTGATCATGGAATTTCTTGTACTTCGCATTGGTTTTCTGCAAAATCTCATTGACCTGTTGGCGAATGTACTGAATCTGTTCAATGCATCTGGTGGCTTTGTTGGCCTCCGACTGAACATGGGAAAAATCATTCTGTGTGGTTGCAAGAGGTAGTGCAACATCAATAGGAACCAAGGGTTGGAATCTAACCCTTACTTGAAATGGGCTATGGCTGGTGGAGCTATGGAGAGCCATGTCGTAGCTTTGTTGAGCATAGGAAAGACTCTTATCCCATGTACATGGATGCTTAGAGTTTTACATGTGAAAGATGTGCAAAACCATCTGATTGATGACCTCTATCTAGCCATCAATTTGGGGGTGAAAAGAAGTGGATTTAGTGAGATTTGTGTCTAACAGTGACCAGAGACTCGAACAAAATGTGCTGAGGAACCTTCTGTCCCAATATGAGGTGATGGTTTGTGGTATCCCAAAATGGACCCACACCGGTTCCAAGAAAAACTTGGTAGTATCCGCCGTTGTGATGTTCTTCTTGCAGGCTGTGATAATGACCGTCTTCGAAAACTGATCCACCACCAAAAATACACAATCATTGTCATGCTTGGTGGTTGGAAGGCTAGACATGTAATCCATCGATATGGATTCCCAAGGCTTCTCTGGAGTAGGAAGAGGGGTGTATAAGCCTTTCTTCTTGATGGATGGATTGTAAATGGAACATGTAGTGCAAGATCTGATATACTTGTTGACGTCTTGTCAAAGTTTTGGCCAATAATAATGTTTCTGTAGAACAACCACCATTTTCTCTATGCCAATATGTCCTGCCATATGACTGTACTGAGCCTCCCAAATCATCGTTTCACGCTCACGTGTGGGAACATAGAGGTGGCCCAGATGGCATAATAGTCCATCCTAGATGTGAAAATTAGGGACATTCGCTTATGTACCCAAGAGATGATAGGTGGTGGTTAAGTCTAGGTAATGATGATAAAGTTGGGGCCACTCAGATGCCTCATGCCCACATGAATGGATTACTGTGGTGAGTGTAACAACAGGAGGGCATTTGAGGCAGTCGTCGAAATGATTTTTTCTCCATCACTGACAAATTTGGGTCATTTTACGACGACTATTTCGATGCTCTTGCGATGTTATGTCGTGGATATTGAGACGAATCTTGAGTCTCTCAAACATCGTATCATGGAACGTGAAAATTTTGATGAACTTGAATTAACGTCGCAAGCGCGACGACCGTAGGGAACTTCTCACAATTGCGACAAAAAAAGAAATATCATCGCCAATACGACAATATAGGAAAACTAAGTGAAACCAATAGTTCGTCGCAATTGAGATGACAATTTTCGTGGTCTATATAGAAAATTTGTTGCAGGATTTTTTATTGTTGTCAAAATGTCGACAACAACTTTTCTTGGTTTATATAGAAAATTTGTTGTAGGATTTTTATTACCATGGAAATTGCGACAACAAATTTTCTTGGTTTATATAGAAAATTTGTCACAGTATTTTTTATTACCATCTCAATTACGACGACAACGTTTCTTGGTTTATATAGCAAATTCGTAGCAGGATTATTATTTTTGTTGAAATTGCGACGACAACTTTTCTTGATTTATATAGCAAATTTGTCGCAGGAATTTTTATTGTTGTCGAAATTGTGACAACAACTTTTCTTGGTTTATATAGAAAATTCGTTTCAGGATTTTTGTTGTGCGTTGAAATTGCGACGAAAAATATTTATTTAAAAAATAAATTAAAAGTTTATTTTTGGGCAAAATAAATAAAATTTTATTTTAGAGAAATCTTGTGGGAATTAATGCTAACTTGAAAGTTAGCATTAATCAACGTTAATCCATTATGGGATCAAATATGCACTTGAAAGTGTTTTTAAGCCAATATATGGTAAGAGTGTGCCTCGGGAAGAGGCCAAATAAGGCCTCCAAATTAAAAATTTAGCCTAAAAACCAAAAGTGACTTGGAAATGTGCATGAAACTATTAAAACATTGCTTAAGTTTTTTGGTTTCCATTCCATAATAATACAACCATGAAAAATCGATTACTATAAGTCCCTGCTACCCAAAGGGTAGGGACTAATAAAATAAAACAAGCCTGGGATAATACAAATGAAAACTGAGGAGATATTATAGCTATAGGTAAGCATGAATGTATGAGTTCATAAAAATAATGATGTTTCAAGGAACACAGTTCTAACACAATAGATTGCATACATGATTTACTATAAAAGGTTTTCATAATTGTAGGAGGGAATTGAGCGCTATTTTTAGTATGTTCCTAAACATTAATAGAAAGCAATTTAATCCTTTATTATGTTCCTAAACATTAATAGAAAGAAATTTCATCCTTTATTGATTTTCTCATTTTTTGGTATCCAAAATATATGGGAAAATTATATTTTCTCTTTTTTTGGTATTCAAAATCTATGGGAAAATTATATTGACACTAGGAACAACATTTGGTAAGCTAATTGTATTCTCTCAATATTTAAGGTATATATTCTCTTTATGTATATCTATGTGCATAAGTGTATTTAGTCTAACATAATGTTTTACAAGACAATTCATGAATGCTACATTAACATGCATTTTCTATAAGATCCTAAAATATTCATGCTCAAGTACCAAAGGGAAATAAATGTACAATTCATGAATGCTACATTAACATGAATTTTCTATAAGATCCTAAAATATTCATCCTCCAGTACCAAAGGGAAATAAGTACCAAAGGGAAATAAATGTAATGAATGTTCACTAAACTACTTCTCTCAACAAAGAACTATGCTAATTCTCCAAAGAAACCATATTTCCATATGCATTCAATATGTTGATTAAGTTGATTCCATAAAATTKGTAGCAAGTAGCATTAACATGGAGATTTCCTATTTCTCATTGCATTGACTACACTTTAGGGAATTAACTTGGTGGTAGCTTGGACTTAACCATGAGGTTTTTGGTTTCTTGTTTATCATTTCTTTGTTCAAGAGTTTACCATGTAATTACAATAATGATCTAAGGAAACCACCATTCTAGAATAAAAATCACAATTGACAAGTTATGTTAGATATAAGTAACCATGAATGTATGTGTGCAAAATAATAATGATATCATTGAGTGGAACACAATTTTGGAACAACATATTTTGTACAATATTTTCTACACAAGGCTTTCATAATTTTAGGTGGCAATTGCATATTATCATTACCATATTAATAACTATCAATACAAAACAATGAAATTATTTATATACGTATCCATATTTCGATACTAAAAGTTTATCTATGAAGAATATCTCTTGAAATTAGCTCTAACATTTCATAATCTAATTGTATGCCTACTATAATGAAGCTATATATTTTGTTTATGTATAGTTGTATTCTAACATGTTTATTTATGAGAATATCCAACCATGCTACAATAACATGGGATTTCTACAAGAGATTTACATCTTCACTTTAAAGTAAGTACAAGGCAATAAATTTATGGTGATCTACTAAAATACTTATATCACACAAATAAAAAGAAGTATGCTATTTTTTTCAATGTAGACATACGCTTTTTTTCTTTTTTTTCAACATTTATAGACATAAACCAATACGATTCTAGCCATATAAGATTTCATACCAAACAAAACCTATAAGTAGAAGGAAATAACTATAAAATCCATTCACTAAACTAATTCTCTCACAAAAATAAAAATAACCACTCTATTTTGTCAAAGTAGACTAGATATGGGATTTAATTTGTATAGAGATAAATCCATACACATATGGGCACATAGGATTTGATACCAATGAAAATATATAAACAAAAGGATTAACTATAAATATGAATGATTCAACTACAATTTTGACATAATTCAAAACAATTATGGCATTTCTTTAAAATAATAATATAGGTTCAATGTAGAATAAAGTGAACTTTTTTCAATACAAACATGTCATGGTCGCCAAATCCCAATGCAAATAGAAACAAGGGGGAAAACACCATGAATAAAAAAGGTTATTGGTATCGACATCATTGGGATAAAATTCTATAGGAGTCCATGAAATTCAACTAACTCTATAAGAAGGTCAACATGAATATCCACTAGGTTTGATAGGAATCTTTGTAATTTTGCTATGTCTAGGTTCTATAATTTTGGTAGAAGCATATGAAAATCTAGTTAACACTAGGCACCTTGAAAAATAGAAACCATGTCTTAAGAAAAATAAAGGGAACTAGTAAGGTTGAATAAAATTTTATGATAAATGTATATCATAATGACACGTGTATTGATTCTATAAGGACCATCCACTAAATTTATTCTCTTCCATAGGTAAAAGTAGCTATGGATGTTCCATCAAATAAAAATTAGGAAATAGGCATTCTCATTATCAATTTAGAAAACTATATAACAAGTTCAACAAAGTCATAGGGGTTGTGTTATAGGCATTCTCATTATCAATTTAGAAAACTATCTAACAAGTTCAACAAAGTTATAGGGGTTGTGTTAGCTTTGGAGGTTACTCTGAAAGTGTTTACACCATGTTTGGGGGTGCTTCATGAGATTTGGGGTACATGGTGTATGATTATCCCTTGGATGGTTTGAGATGTATTTGCACATTGGAGGTGGTTTACTTAGTGGTTTATTAACCTTATTTGAATTCTTTCATTACATTCCTCCTTGGAGTGTTGGAGATAATTAGATAAATTGGGACATTATTTATGTTGGCCAAATTTATATTGGTTTCTTTATTGGGAGGATGCCCTACATTGGACAAGAAGAATTGAAATTATAGAGGATGGAATTGAGCCCTAGACAACATAGGGTAGCTTGTATTCTTTCATGGAGGCATGTATTTGACTTTTGGATGCCTTGGTTGCAATAGTGTTCATGTAACTGGAGTGGAACCAATGGAGCATGTGGCTTACTAAGTGGAGTGGAACCAATGAAGCATGTAGCTTAGGAGGACTAATGGAGTACTTGGATGCTTGATAACCATTGCATAAGCTCATACCTCTTCAATTATTTTTCCATCAAAATAAACCCACAAAAAATTGGAATTGCTTCTTCATACTCCAGAGATCATCATGGGGAAATGCAAGGAGGGAAAAAAGGCCCACCATTGGTATGTGAGTAACTTGGTAAAAAATATGGGGTGGCTGCGATGGGCAGGGGAGGGGGTGTCATCATGGACCCTGGAGGAACAATTGGAACTTCTTTTGCATGGGGAGTTGATGTTTTTACCAACAACCAAGCAAAAGATTATGCATTTTGGAAAGGATTGAAAATTTCTAAAGGTTTATGTGCTCAATCATTGGTTGTAGTGAGAGATTCAAATACAATCATTAACCATATGGAATTCATTGTGCGCTAAAATAGTCTCATTCAAATTCAAGGTTGTTTTCTTGTTGAGCTGACAAAACAAGAATTATTTGTTCTAGAGGCAAGCAAATACCAGATGGTAGAGTATAGGATATATGTTTATGGAAGGAAACCAAGTGAACGAGACCAATTTTCAAGATGGTTTGTTAGCAATAACATATGCAAGTTATGTTTTATTTGTTTCAATATTTTGAATTCACCTAGTTATTACTAGACCTAAAGTGTTATTAAATCCTCCATAAATAAATGTGGGTCTATTTGAAAGGTCATGCAATATACAAAACATAAAGTATTGAATCCATATATATGTTGAAACTTAAAATTTTATTAAATTAAATTAAGAGACGTGTCAATCCCATGGCGAAAACCATGCCAAATCCTAAAACATGGTATGTGAAGGATGATCAACTCAACTGGCACAAATATTTTATGAAATCCATTTAAACTTCACTTCAAATCTAGAAGTCAACACTTAGATATATTTTGATGAAAAAGAGAATGACATATATTTTTAATCCATATGTGCAAGAATGTCATGCGTCATATCTTGAAGGTATCACTTGTCTCCTTAAATCTAAATTGATGACATCATCAATGATATGTGGAAACCTATGATTGGTCCATGCTTCAACAAGATGACTTGATAACGTCACCATGATGACGTGGATATATATGAACTTGTTGTGCATTAGTCTCTAATAATTTCATGTTTCTAACTAATTTATACAATGTTGATGTCACTATAATATATGGTAGGATCTATTAATCCTACCATGAGTTATATAATGTCAAGACAAGAGGTGCTCTCATGAGGTGTATTATGAAAAAAGAACCTTTTAGTATAACTATTGTCATGTTGTTCATCACACTTTAGGTGATTTCCATAGAATGGCCATCACATACAAGAAGAGGAGGTTTATCTGGAGCTCAATTGGTTCCATTATATTTGAGAATGGAGTTTAGTGGGTGTAATGTGCATATTGTAAGTTTCAAACCTGCAAAGTAAAGCAATGCATATAGATTCTTAAGCAATACAAAAATTAATCAATGGCTCATACACAAAGTACACAAAGATTTTTATCGGAAACCCTCAACCGGGAAAACCTTTCTTATTTTCATTATATCGAATTTCACCATTCGCCATACAATATATAAAATGTTTTTAGGTATTCCGTAGATACCAAAACCCTAATCCCTTAATCTGGGATTAATTTACAAATCAACTAAAAATAGCAAAATCCATTAAAAATAGCAAAAACCGCCCAAAAAAAAGAAATTCGGAACGTTGCCCCGAACGCTGCGCGTAACCAGGGGGGGAATACCTGCCCCCCCCTAGGACCCCCCTAGGAAAGAGCCCGGGACCCCCTAGGGATCGTCAGATGTAGTTGTCGTATCTGACGCACCCACACACACACACACACATGCAAAGAATATAACACATACCCAACATTCTCCCACTTGTTGTTTTCTTTGCATCTAGGGGTCCAGGGGATTATATAGTCAACAATCC
>JZKD02S0520759.1:461784-477864 GCA_000966675.3 Picea glauca | reverse complement strand
CACAATTCTTTCCATCTCCCCTTCCTCCATGGAAATTCCTCATTATATAGGATTTGGAGGTTTAACCACCATGGAGAGGATCTCTCATCAGATCCACTAAGAAAGGGATCTCTAATATATTTAGGGAGAAAATATCTCTGAAGGATTTTGGGGAGGAAATATCTCTCAAGGATTTTAAGGAGGAAATATTTCAACCATCCATGAGATCCTCCACCTTCCCTAAAAAATAGGAAACCAAATGTGAGGTGGATTCACACACTTAATTACTTTCCTTTTCATGAATATTAATAATAATTCATGTGTACTTGGTATTTTGGCCTTCATGTAATATATCCCTCCTCCACATTGACTAGGGATTATGACATAGGTTATTCCATGGTGTCAAGGGTGTATGAGACACTTATATGACACTTTACAACACTTAGGGAAAAGTACCTAGGTGTGCAAATTTCATGTGTAACAGAATGCCCCCTAAAGTGTGAGGTTAGAAGAGAGAATGATGGCCGAAACACTTTAAAAATATTCAAATAAAGGGTGTGGACTCGGAGAAACTGGTAGAAGCTGCAAACAAACATGCAACAAATATTATGACATGTTTCAAACCCAAGGAAGGCATACCTATGCTTGGGTGATAAAGACTTGCAAGATATGGTCGCCATAAAATACACTGTGGATCCATAATTATATTGATAAAAGGTATAGCCACAGAGGATACTGTGTGGATCTATACTCCTATGACCTGAATTGATCATAGCCATGAAGAATACACAGTGGATCTATGAGATGACAAGACATAGCCACGATTGATACAAAGTGGATCTATGTGACAGTATATGTGTCATTGTTCAAGAGAAACTCCATCGCAACCTGGGAAAAGTACATATCAGAGTGATCACTCAACCTAGGGTATTCTTACCGATATTGATGTAGTATGAATCTAACCATGTGAATAGATGTCTTGATGTCGAACATGGAAGAAACCACTTGATTACCGATCAATGATGTAAACCATTAACAAGCGCTAGGGAAATCACCATTGATGTCAATGATTCCCAAGGTACCCTAGTACATTCCAATGAATGTGAATGGATGAGATGAATTTGAACATCCGTGGAATCATCCGATCAGAGGTCAATGATGTAAACCCACTGTCGAACATGAGGAGGCCTGCCATTGAGGCATGCAGGTCCCAAAGTACTAATTGGTTTCTAAGTCTAGTTCTTGGATAATGTGTTGAAGTCGACATGAATAGACTCGTCGAAGGAGGGTCTTGATGTATCCCCCATCAACGACATGAAACAGACATAGAGATGTAATGGGTAGATCAAATGAACATGGGCTGACAAGGGTATTGAAACAAGATATTTGTAATGGTTGACTCTTGAGGTGGATACTTCCATTGAAGACTGAGGCACAATAGCACAAACATGACATGGACCAAAACATGATGATGCAGTGGATACTGTGACTTTCGTCAGGTGACCCAAAGGAGTAAGAAAAACTCAGAGGATTGGTTCAGTGTAGAGGTTCAGTGGATGAATATGTGTGCAAAGACAAAGTGCCATGTTCAAGGGTGACTCTAAGAGTTATAGGTAATGTTCTCAAAAACAACTTGGCTTGCTTCTTTCAATTTCCCCCCCATCCAGATAGACGAGTACCTCTTTTTAATTTAACGAGCTCGAGGAGGGTAACACATGCTTGATATAACTCACCTTCAGTAAGTTCCTCTTCCTTTGTTTAACGAACTGGAAGAAGTAAGGGTTCGATCCCATATGGGCCTGTCGATGTTTGTTTAACGAGTCCAAAGATAGAAAACTCGAAGGTTTTTCATGATTATAGAGTCTGGAAAAACACTTAAAAGAGAACTCTCTCAGTTCCTTTTTTGTAAAGTAGTCAGATGAGACTGAAAAAGAGATAAACTATCGCTCAACAGACGTTTTCTTCAAATACTTTAACGAGTGTGAAGACAACAAGGTCGCTCGACAGTCTTTTCATGTTTAGAGAGTCTGAAAAGAACTTAAAGATGACTCCAATGTTGTCCTTTTTCATAATGTTAGTCTTGCGAGGACGAAAAAGAGATAAATTATCACTCGCAAGACGCCCTTTCAAACCTTTTAATGAGTGGGAAAGGAAGCAAGATCACTCGACAATCTTTTCATGTTTAGAGAGTTTGAAAAGAGCTTAAAGACGACTCTAGAGGGTTCCTTTTTCATGTATCCATACAGGTCCGAAAAAGACATAAAAGTTTACTCGGATGCATTCTCATGTATTTATGAGCACGAGAAAGAACAAAGACTAATATCGGTATGCCCCCAGCTTGACAGCTAGTGGCTTAACTCTAGAATGATCATCAAAGGCTAGAGACATGCCCTCCAAGATTCAATTCATTCACCGACTTTGAGTTTGTCACTAATTTCTCTAGTAGATGAGAAAAAGGAGAAGGGTGGATGAAAAGAAGATTCAAGAGAGGTGACTAGTTCATTTTTTAATGAGCTTGACATAGGAAAATAACTATGCTTAGGGCCTCTGTTTCATTTTTTAACAAGCTTTCCATAAAGAAGAGAAACTATGCTCGTAACTCTACTTGATCATGGCTTCCAAGAGAATAACGCTCTGGAAGGATACCATTTCAAGGGACAAAAATCGATCATGGCTTCCAAGAGATCTTTGCTGGATGGAAGATAATCACTTTGGAAGGAACACATGTTGAGGTCCGCGATAGGGGTAAGGAGATCAGGCTCCAATATCCCTACCAAAGAAATCACCATGTCAACTACCAGATCCAAATCATCGAAAGTTGAAGGCATGGGAGATGATAGAAAATCGACATCAGGAGGGGAGATAGACTGTATATCTGCCTAAATTTCTTCACGAGGGGAACAAAAGAGGATTGATGATGGTTATCATCCCAAGGTAGCTTGTCAATGCTCAACATTTCCATGATAGATTCATCTGAGGGAAAAATTGGGGAAATGTAATCGATCACAGATGGAAAGGAAATCAACTGTGATTGCATCGAGGAACCATTAGGTTCCAACAGATGTTGGTCATCTGACGAGGGAGAAGAGGATTGGATAGAAACATATGATATTTCAGCTGGACTAAGTGGCACGGTGTCACGTAGTGGATCAAATTCCAATGGACGAGGTACAATCCAAGGGTCATATGATTCCAAAGATTGATAAACCACGGGCGAAATCATATCGATGGTGGAAATATGATGTGTAGTTGGTGGAAGTGGTGTAGGGAAGGTACCCATGAGGCTAGACTATTTTAGTAAGCCAACCCTAACACTTTCATACGTGATATTGTGGTCTCCCAAGAAAGGAATATTGTTGGTAGCAGGAGCGCGAGCATCGACCGTGCATAAATCCAATTGATCAACCGTGACAATTTTTCCCTGATGAGGAAATTGTACACATCGAAAAACTGATGAGGCAACAACAGTCATAGCATAAAACCAACTTCTTCCAAGTAACAAGTTGTAATCGAGGGGAGCATCGACCACCTTGACATAAACAGTAACAGTTTTACCACCTAATTGGATGGGCAGGGACTATAAAATCCCATGGGGATGAAAACCTCACCCATCAAAGGTGCATAACATCATTGGGGATTTGTTAAGGGCAGGTGATTTTAAACCTTTTCAACACACCAAAGACATGACACAAGTCGGGGCTCCCTCATCCAGAATAGTTAGGTGTATTTGTTGATTGTGAACACCAACATCAACTTCGAAAGAAAGTTGGTGGGAGAGTCGAGACGCATAATTTTCCAATTTAAACATGATAAGGTTGGATGAATCAGGATCAACAACACCAATAGCGGCCAAAAGCGTTCTACATTGATTGGGGTAGTGTTGTAGAACTTCTAACGTAGACATAACACACAATGCTTGAGCCAAATATTCAACAATGTTGTAGTTCTGGGCGACACATGAACTAGGATTAAAGGTAACTTTAGGTATAGTTCTCTTAGGAGGGTGTAATATAGAGTTGAACGCAAGTTTCTCAATCTGAAGTGGTCCAGATGGAGGATTAACAGATGGAAGACTAACGGAGGACGATGATGGATCCAGTAAAGTATCGGTACCATTAGTGTCTTTTCCTTTGTCGGGGTTACCTGGCGTGTCGTATGTCTTAGAGAGAGTGTTCAAATTAATCCCATTAAACATATAAATATGTGCACTCGATGAGGCCTCATCATTAGGATGGATAGAACTGCCCATGGGAGAGGGGGTTTGAGCAACTATGGATTGTTGATGTGGAAACGACTGAGTAAGCACAGTGGGTTGTGACTTTCCTTGGAAAATTTTGGCCACATCATTGTGAAGTGGACAGTCTCGAGTGTAGTGATCATCACCACAAATGATACATGAGAATTTCAGTTTCCATTGTGGTTTCTTTTTGGTAGCAGGTGTTTGAACTTGATTTTTTGGTTTTTCATTGTTTATTGGTATTTTTTGATTTATTCTTTGTCTTCTTCTTACCTACGGATTGTTGTGAAGGGGAAGATTGAACTACATTCATATCAGAGATCGGATTTTTGGGGGAGGTAGAGGAGAGTGTGAGCAATTGGGAAGTAGATTGAGTGTTGATGGAACCGATAACGCCATCCACATGAGATGATGATGACGACTTAGATGGATCGTTATTAGCTCGAGCATAATTCAGAAGAAAATCATACAATGTACTAGATTGTGAATAAACCAAATCTAAGTACTGAGCCCGAGCAGTGGCTTGTTCCTTTGTGACTGGGCCACCCATAGTGACATCGCGAGCGATTGGGGGTAAAAGTGATTTAGTAAACCATTCTGCCAATAATATGTCAGGAATGATTACCTTGATCATCCTTCGTCATCGCCTCCACTCATGAATATGGTCAGAGATATGCACAGAGTCAGTTTGAGGAAGGGAGGTCAAGATTTCAGTACCCATCATGTAGCGAATAGGTAGTTGAAAGTGCGTGAGGAAATACATGGCAAGGGAATTGAAATTATGAAAAGAATCACATGGTAGTTCAATATACCACTTTGCTGTTGAGCCTGTAAGTGTGCGCTGGAAAAGACGTAAATGTATAGAATCATCCATGAGGGATTTTGATGAACACCACAAATGGAAAGTCATCACATTGTTCTTTGGTTCTTCGCCAAATTTTTGTCAAATTTTGGAATATCAGAGGGAAGTTTAGCTGGAATGACTGGCCAAACCGGTGAATGAAAAATAGGATCATTAGTTAACCGAGACAAGTCTAGGAGATCCAGAGTCGCAAGGAAAGGTATTTGTCGGTTAATTTGTGAATGATACTGGTGCGGCATAGGAACACCAGTAGGAACATAAAGTGGGTTAGGTGGATAGTTGTAACCAGTAGGTCCTCCGACATATGATGGTTGTTGGACAGGATAAGCAGGATTCGATGATGGATGAGAAACATTTGCATAACTCGGTGGGTTCTGAGCATTATAGGTCGGGTGATTTGCTTGCCCATAAGTAGGATAATTTTTTTTACCTTGAGGGTGGTGAGGAGTAGATCCCGGAGGCGAATACACATTAGACCCATGAGGAGGATAAGGCTGTTGTTTCGGAGAACTCCAGGTGGTGTTCGCGATACCGCACGAATAAGGTTTTTCGTAAGATGTTCCATAAGGAACATGATTTGATACTCCTTCTAGTGGGTTATGAGATGAGTGTCCCCCAACATGGGGTTGAATAAAATTGCCTCCTGAAGATACTCCCCAAGATTGTGAAGGGTTTCCAGCAAATGAAGGTTGCCCCCCTGCCAACAGTGGATTAACGACCGGGGTATGATTGGCAAACGAAGGGTGCCCTCCAGGAGGAGCATGAAAAGGGGGTTGTCCCCCAGGAGGGGTAGGCCCGCCATAGAATGGTAGTCCTCCAAGAGGGAAAGGTTCATTAGATGGTGGTTTGCCTCCAGCTGGTTGTGTTTGGCTAGAAAGGGTCTGCATTCTCGACTGAAAAGATGTCCCAACAGGATTGTGTGGAACATGTGGAGCTGTAGAGTAAAATATCGTAGAAACAGGGGTAGGGATTGAAGTGCTTTGGAGATGAGTAGAGGTGATGAGTCCAACACTAGGATAGACTTATGCTAATGTAACAATAGGGTTAATGACCTGATCCATTGGGTGATTCATTGTTTGACCGGATGGTGCTGTTTAACCAGAAGGGTCATGAGGATGAAAGGGTTGTCGAAAGGATTTGAAATGTTCATAGAAATCACGTTCCGATGAAGCCCTCCATATAGAACGAGAAGATGTGGGATTGGTATCTACTGCGGTACTAGGAAAAACATGAGTCCTATACTCATCATCAAAGATTGGTTCTGTGGATCCCATATATGTTTCGGTAAAATTTCTCTCCGGTAATCGTGGGATCTCTTCATCTATGGTGTTCCCAAGGGAGTCTAAACGAAGAAAAAGTGGTTCGAGAGGGGTTACCAACACAGATGTAGTCTGAGGAGTGGGATTTTCAACTATAACCAAAGCGCCTTCTGAGTTATCTAATGGAGGAGAAATAACACTTCTAGCGTCAGATTGATTTTCTACCTCTCCATGGTAGTTGTCTTCTGGAGGGTTAGGAGGTAAGGGTTGATATCTTTCTGGAGGCAGCCCTTGCATCCTACGTGATCGACGAAGACCTTTATCATCTACAGGCTCAATTTTGGAGAATAACAGAACACACTGAGAATCTAGGGCTAACTAAAAAAAAGAAACAACATACGCTAAAAAAAACATCTAGGAATCAACCAAGCAAACAAAACTTCTCTCAATGATCATACTAGTTGGTGATGAAATCCAACATCGCGTGATCAAGTCAAGAAGGGGATATGATATGGTGGAATAGTTACAAAGGCGACCTGCTTAATGGACTTTCACCTTGGTGCAAGATTCCATGTAGTAATTATGGATTTACCCTCCAAGGAGCCCAAGCGAGTTTGACCAATGTCTGTTCCAGGTACAGTGAGATTTACCTTCATCATCACCTTGTGTAAGTACCTAAATATTATGGCAACTAAAGACACCAATTCATAGTGAGTCCCTGGGTGGGTACAGTCGACAGTCCGATCCAAAATGTATGGGTAGGATAACAAGTCTGACATCAACCCGAGAGGCTCCCACACATAATCATGGGTATACCTTTAAGTGACCCCCAATATACGATCTGACCACTACAAACAGTCAAACCACAGAGGGATAATCTCTGTAATTCTCCTGAATGCAACCTCGTTCATAACCCCTGTGTGAGAAAGGGATCCCAAAAAACCTATACGACAATTGGATTTGAATCTCCATAGCTCAGGATGCTAATGTTTGTTTTGGAAACTTTGGAGAGTTATACTCACAGCCTAATCCAAAGTCCCATCCTAGTCTAATGTTGGTGGAATATCCTAAAAATAGAAAATGTTCTAGATAATTTTTTAATTAGCATTTGTTTTACAACTATTCTTTACTCAAAGGGTGTATGAAAGTGAAACTGATGGAATGATGACTCACCCCAAGAAAAGATGCATAAAATATGATAAGAAATCATTTATTTTCAATGAATGCCTATTTAAGGGAGAGAGAAAGAGTTGTTTTCACTATCAAACACTAATAAGGAATGTCCTCAATCAATTTGTTCTCAATCAAATCCAATGTAATGCTAAAACATTTCAAAAATGCCTTCTAGTAAGCAGACCAATCATTAAGATGTATCTTTGTTGTTTGTATGTGAACGATGATTAATTCAATGCAAAACTTCTCCTTCCAACTACCCTTTCAGATCAAGGAGATTCGGACAAGAATAAGAATATTTCGCACAAACAAGACACCCTCTTTCTATGATTGAAACAAGAAGCAAAAAAGAAAACAAAAGAAAACAAAGCAAATAAAAAAATCTCAAACAAAAGAAAGATGCTAAGGAAAAAATGACCTCAAAGAACCAAATGAGATGATTCACAAATTTCTGATGCCCTTCACCAGAGTTCTTGCTCAGTCAGATAAGAGAGAAGAAAGTAGTGGATTGATTCCAAGTTCTCAACAGCAAAAAAAATCAAAATAAGGAAGAAGGTCACAAAATCTGAACAAAAAAGTTCTTATTTCTTAGAAAGCAGAGTGTCAAAGGTCAATAGGAATAAGTATTGAAGCACAAAGAATATGAGAAAGGGGAAAAAAATCACTTTTCTAAAGTCCAGGCTTTGAACAGGGAGCGCCAACTCTCTGCTAACATAGGCAGGGAAGCGTTGGTGTCTTAAAACCCAAAAAATTGTAAAAAAAAACCAAAAACTCAAACAAACTTTGTCAATCACAATGAATGTGATGGAATAAGGATTCAATCAGAATATTCAATCAAACATACAGAGTTAACAAGGTCTAAAAAGAACAAAGGGTAAGACAAGGTCTGTGAGGAAAACCAAAACTGAAAGTTTCGATTTTCTCCCTAGCAGAGTCACCAATTTTTGTTGTAGGAAAATCTCCCTGCAGAAAGGTAGACCTCCTCTTGAGAGCTAGACTCTTAATTCTAAGACAAAAGGTGCTTAACATGGACATTGACTTCCTTTTAGATCTAATCAATCTGATGAACAAAAGAGAAGGAGGAAAGCATGTACCTTATAAACGTCGTTTGTCTCTGCAAGGTCCAGTATGTGCTTCGATCTTGAGCTCCTTGGTAAATCTTGCAAGACAAACAAAAGTACAAACAACTTCCTACTCTACTGAGATTAGCTAAAACATAGATCCATCTACTATAGACAAACTTATATGGAACAAGTACAAGTTTGAAAGAAACAGGCCAAGCATTGATTATATTGATGAGAACAAAGTGTTACTTACAACCATGGATGTAGTGCAACAACTTCACCAAGATCTCCTTGTCCAAACCCTTGCTTAAACAATCCACACACATAATGCTGATGCTCCAAATGACATCTTCCTCATGAGATCATAAATTAGTTGCTTCACAATTCTTTCCATCTCCCCTTCCTCCATGGAAATCCCTCATTATATAGGATTTGAAGGTTTAACCATCATGGAGAGGATCGCTCATCAGATCCACTAAGAAAGGGATCTCTAAGATATTTAGGGAGAAAATATCTCTAAAGGATTTTGGGGAGGAAATATCTCTCAAGGATTTTAAGGAGGAAATATTTCAACCCTCCATGAGATCCTCCACCTTCCCTAAAAAATAGGAAACCAAATGTGAGGTGGATTCTCACATTTAATTACTTTCGTTTTCATGAATATTAATAATAATTCATGTGTACTTGGTATTTTGGCCTTCATGTAATATATCCCTCCTCCACATTGACTAGGGATTATGACATAGGTTATTCCATGGTGTCAAGGGTGTATGAGACACTTATATGACACTTTATAACACTTAGGGCGAAGTACCTAGGTGTGCAAATTTCATGTGTAACAATGACTACTAAAAACATTGCAAGTGTTGAAGTGTTATTGAGTTATTCAATTCTTGAGACTTTCATTGGCATTTGTTAGATGTGAGGAGAAACTAAAATGGTTAATTAGTGGTTGTTGGAGATGATTCACTATTCCAAAAATGGGATATGTTTCTCAATACCTTTGTCTGTGACCTTAGGATATCCTTGGGTATGATATTAAACATTTTTAGAGTTTCTAGCCCCAGGGGGCCAGTCATGTCACATTGGGAGTTCCTATCATGAGACCTAACCTTAACTATCTCAAACCTATTTAAGGGAGGTGATAGATTCCATTTATGATTGATATTTTGAGGGGTTGTCCCTTGTGTGTGAAAGGGAGTAATTGTGTTATATTGTTAGGATTTGCATTGTGTGGAATTTTTCCTCGAGATTAGTGACCCTTGGAATTGGAGAGAGAGACTAGCCATTTCCATTGGTGGGTAGATAGAGATTAGATAAACCAAATCCTATGGGATGTGTTCATCCTATTCATTATTAGTGTGGGAGAACCATAAGCCTACAAGTGGTGTGTACACCATAGTTGAGGGAGAGTATCTTTCCCTTGTCACATTGAAACCCTATGGATTAGAGTTAATTGTTGCACTAGAGGCTTCATCCCCCAATAGGAGGTCCATGTATTACACTTATGTTGTTTGAATTTGGTTTGGTTTTTGTTGAGGCTTATGAGGAACTATGTAGTTTTTGGTCTTGATCTTGATATCCTATTTCTAAGGAGTAATTGTGTTATATTGTTAGGATTTGCATTGTGTGTAATTTTTCCTTGAGATTAGTGACCCTTGGAATGAGAGAGAGAGACTACCCATTTCCATTGGTGGGTAGATAGATCTTGGATAAACCAAATCCTATGGGATGTTTTCATCCTATTCATGATTGGTGTGGGAGCACCACAAGCCTACAAGTGGTGTGTACACCATAATAGAGGGATCGTATCTTTCACTTATCACATTGAAACCCTATGGACAAGAGTTAATTGTTGCACTACAGGCTTCATCCCCCAATAGGAGGTCCATGTCTTACACTTATTTTGTTCGACATTGGTCTGGTTTTTGTTGAGGCTTATGAAGAACTATGTATTTTTTGGTCTTGATCTTGATATCCTAGTTCTAAGGGGTTTTTCAATACCACTAGTCATACATTAATTGGGAGGAAAATCACATGCAAATGTATATTCCTAAACCACTATCTATATTATCTATAAAAGGCCTAAATTGCACTAGGAGGTGGACTTCTCAAGGTGATTAAATACAGTTCAGTGAACTAATTTATTTCTTTTGTTGCTGTTAAGGTTATAATATATATCTAACATTTTTTCATTATTATCATTTGAAAAGATAATTGTGGTTAAATAGTGTGTTGCTTTAAAGAATAAATAATTGTGGAATTTCATCATAATAGGCCCACAATAGTAGGTTGTCTTGGGTTGTTTAGTGTGAGACAACCTACTATCATGGGTCTATTACGATGATTTTTTATAATTATTCTATCTAAGAAATAACAAATTTAATCATGATTTTCCTCTTTAAATAGAATAACCAATGTTACCTTAAATACATAATAGAAGTTAAATACAATGGAAGTAATAAATCACAATATGGACCTGTCTCCAAATCATCATGAGTAGTCGACTTCTTGGGGCAAGCCAAACCTTGTACAATTAGTACACATAGCTATTGGTAAATATGCACTCTTGGTCACTTTTCCTCCCAATTAAAGAACACCCAAGGATGTTGGTCATACAATTGCCAAAGTACAAAAAAATAGGAGAAATCCATAAACCACCTATTGGTGGATGAAGCCTATAATTCAATAATCAACACTTATTTGTAAGGTTGCAATGTGACAAGGGAAATACACCCTCTCTTGACTATAGTGTGTGTTTCCCCTTTAAGGGTAACAACCCAAAGCCACCCATCAGTCGGTATGGTGTGTTCTAGATTCCATGAGATATCTTAATCCCTATAATCCCTATTATAACCTTACCATCTATAATCCCTTTTATAACTTTACCCTCTATAATCCCTAACCATAGCACCTAATATATAATTATCGCTCATAAACCCTATCATAACACCTAACTCATATATCCTTAACAATATCTAACACCCAACCCTTAAATTTTTTATAACCTTCATACCATATATCACATATCACCTCTTCCATATAACCCCTAATCTAATAAATCCTAACCGTTAATTATTTTAACCACTACATGTTAAACCTATAATCATTAACCCTTGTAACCCTTAAAATCATTGCTTGTCAACACCTAACTCATCTATCATTAACAATATCTAACATTGACCCTATAATATCAACCCCTATAATCATTGACTGTCAACACCTAAATCATCTATCCTTAACAATATCTAACACCCAACCCTTAAAACTTGTATAACCTTTATACAAGTTATCCCATATCATCTCTTCCCTTAACCACTAATCCAATAAATCCTAACCCTTAATTATTTTAAGCCATACCTGTTAACCTCTATAACCCCTAATCCAATAAATCTTAACCCTTAATTATCTTAATTCTTTTAACCTTGTTAACATCTATAAATACTAACCCTTAATTCTCTTAATTCTCTTAACCCCTACATGTTAACATCTATAGCATCTAACCCATCTAACCCATATAATCCTCAATAAATCCTAACCCTTAATTCTCTTAATTCTTTTAACCCGTACCTGTTAACATCTATAACATCTAACCAATATAACCCATATAATCCTTGTAACTTCTAATCCATATAATCTCTAATCCAAGAAATCCCAACCCTTAATTATTTTAACCCCTACATGTTAACATCTAGAGCCTCTAACCCATATAATCTATATAACCTCTAATCCATATAACCTTTGACAACTATAACCATTAAACCCTATAACTCATATAATCCTCACCCCCATAACTTCACACCCTAAATTCTTATACTTTACAATATTTAACACTTAAAACATTATAACTCATGAAAACCATATTTCTTATAATACCTAAAAGAACATTCTTAACACCTAAGTTATACAACCCTTAATATTAACTCCTAACATTTATAACCTTTATACCTCCTAATACCATGGCCCCTATAATGTTGAACCACTAACATCTATAAGACTTATAATACTTCATCCCTAACCACTCTAAATCATAACATCTGTAACCTATAACTCCTAAATATAATTGCTTATAGAAAATTCGTCGCAAGATTATTTACATTCATCTCTTTTGCGACGATATCAAATGATGTTTGGATTCATTTCATATTGGTTTATCAACTTGAAATCTCAAATTGATACTTTGCAAGCTAGCTGGACCTTCAGTCAAATACAAATATGAAACTTGGAATCATTAACATATCCACTAGAACATATCACTATTACATATAGGCTAAAAAATGGACGAACTATTATGACGATTGTGATAAAATCAATTTTTTTGTTGAAAAAAATTTAAAAAAATGAAATTTTACTGTTTTTTTTTAAATTAGTCCCGATAACGTTGGATTTCCGATGTGTTCTAAGGTCGTCAAAAGTACGACGCCCAGTTATGACACTTTAATATAGCCGTTTGTAGGTCAACATAACGGTCATTGACTTCGAAATGGTCAACCTTAATTTAGGGTTATAGTCATCGGAATTCCGACGATGACGAATCTTTAAATTAGTTAATTCGAACTGGATTTCAACTAATTTGTTATAGTTGCGACATATTTTATGTGTTATAGCTCTGCTAATCTTCGTTTTTATGTGAAGGTTTGCTTTTTGATTAAGAGATCGAACTGATCTTTGATCTACAGAGCTTAGTTTTGTGATCATTGTTCAAGGCATGCAAGAGAATTTTAGACTTTGAAGGTTAGTTAAATATTTTTTTTCTTTTGTCTCCTTTAATATTTTATAACCTTATACATTTATGTAGATTTTATGTCGTCTGTGAACATGCTAATTTTTCCATGCTTATATGTGACTTGATCTCTTGCCCTAGTTCTATTATATCGTTTGATTATGTTACTTGGTTATGGTGAAGCTTTGAAGATTATGTGGTAAAATATATTGTATGGTTTGGTCTATTGCATTTCAAGAATCGAATAGATATAGCACATCATCACTAAACTTTATAACATAATCGTCTCAATATTTTGGTTGTGGTGAAGAATGTGGAGATATTATGGAGAAGGTGATGAGAGATGTTATCTCCCTTGCGCTAAATGCGGGAGCACAAAAGTCAAAAGAATTTTAATACAAACAACTGTAAGACATTGCAGAACCCATGGGCATGTTGAAGGTGGACCGAACAAATATCGTCCCTTGATAAACTATATATTCATTATTATATCTTTATATTGATTGTATTTATAAAATTTTATATTGTTTAAATATTTCTTATGCAATACACTAATTTTGCATGATTGTTTGTAATTATAAAGTCAGGCTAGCCCCCTAAGCGTCCGAATGCACCAAGTACTAGCAAAAATGATGTTGTACTACAAGGTGTCGTGGAATTTGGAGTGTCGAATATTGAAGATCAAGTTAATGATCCTATGGAAGAACATGACAATAATAACAATATAGTTGAAGACGATGGGAAAAATGAATTGATCCAAGACTTGTTTGCTCGACCGAACGAGGATGATGATGAGGACATTGGTGATCTTGACGTACCTCTACTAGAGAAGGCATAAAAACCACTTTATGAAGGTTCAAAAGCAAATCTTCTTTATGCTACATTATTCTTGGTGAACTTAAAGGTTTTGAATGGTTTGTCAAACAATTGTATGACACAGATCCTAAGGTATGTAATATGGTTCATCATCACGTATACATAAAGGTTGATTTTTTTTGCTTGTTTTTAGTTTTAATTAATGTTTGAAATAAGAATTAAATATTTACAAATTATAACATTCTTTACACTAATTACTTATTTTTATGTCGTAGATTGTTAGGTGAATTTCTGTTACCATCGTCAAATATTTTACCTCGCACATACCGAGATTTAAATGACATTATGAAAGAAACTGGAATGGAGTATCAAGCTATAGATGCATGTCCCAATGGACATATTATATACTATGGACAACATGCGTAAAAAACAGAATTCCCGCAATGTCAGACTAGTAGATATTGAACCAATCAACTAACAAAAAAGGTGCCTCATAAGGTTCTTCGTCATATTCCCATAATTACACATTTGCAACGACTGTTCCAGTGCGAAATCATAGCACAGTTTATGGATTACCATGCACGTAATAGAAGTGGAGATGGTGTCCTTCGAATGCCTGCAGATGGTTATGCATTTAAGGAAATTGAGGAAAAATGGCCAGTTTTTAAAGATGAACCTTGTAATGTTAGGCTTTCATTGGCCACTGACGGTGTTAATCCATTTAGGGAGCTCAGGTCTATTTATTCAGTGTGGCCAATTTTTTTTTATCAACAATAACATTCCTCCTTGGATGTTAATAAAGAGGGAACACATAATGTTGACAATGATTGTTCCAGGTATGTAATGTTATCATTAATTTTCCGAATGTATGATTTCATTTGTATTTCTTGTTGCATAATACCTTGTATTTATTTATTTACTTATATATTCACATCACGTTAGTAATTATGTGTAATTTTAAACAATTAGGTAAGTACCAGGTTAAAGATATGAATGTATATATCAAGCCTCTCATTGATGAGTTACTAAAGTTATGGGTCGACATCAATATGTATGACGTTTGTAAACCAATAAGGTAGAAGGAATTTCAATTCCGTGGAATACTTGTATGGAAAATTCATGATGCCCTAGGACTAACACATTTTTTTGGTATATAACATTCCATTGCACTTTAATTATAGTATATAATTATTTGAAGATACCATGCTGCATGTTTTTTTAAATAATCCCCTTCATATAATTGACATAATTATTAATCCAACTTTTGCAGGTCTTCAAACAAAGGGTAGATTTGCATGTCCAGTTTGTGGTCCTAAGATCAAATCTCATCGTTCAAAAACTTTAGGAAAGGAGGTGTTTGATGAGTATAGGCACTTCCTCTCTAATAACCATAGGTATCGTACTATTGAAAAACCTCTTTTCAATGGGAAAGAAGAGTCTGGATTAAAACCACAAAGAATGACACCTCACCCATGGAAGTTGGAATATAAAAAAATTCGTCGAGATGGTATATTTCAATTTGTTTATGTAATATTGCATATGTAATGTTATGAATTTTTATTTGATTGAATTTATTTTATGCTTCATCAATGTCGTGAAGGTATTAACAATGGGCTCCCACAAGGAATGAAACGTTATCCCTCTCAATTAATGAGGTTTCCCTACTATCAGGATCTAAAAATAACTCATTTGTTTTATACAATTAATATCGGGAAGAATGTGACAGATGTTGGAAGATTGGTTGTTGTCATTGATGTCAACCCTAGTCATGGGTTTTGGACCGTAAGATTGATGAAGGTATTTGGACATGAAGGAAAATGCACATGCAGATACAACATCCATGGATGGATATTATACATCATGATGTTTCCGGTGGTATGTGTCACGTCACATGGATCCTCATGGTTGAGGAGAAATGAATTTTTGAAGATGACAAAGTGAATTGAAAAAGGAAGTACATGTAGGCC